>VUJU01000430.1:0-108563 GCA_009835225.1 Aphis craccivora
CATCAGTTGAGCTTTTTAAAAATGTTTCAAATGAGTCAATTTTCTCTTTTAATTCCTATAATAAAAGTACAACACAAATAAATCTTTCAAAATTTGGTAAGAATTATTATTAACTTACTGGCAAAGGAGCTAGACATACTCGTTTTGTCAATGGTTCTTGGTTTTCAAATAATTGTTTTCTACATGGTTCAGTATGGCTATTCTGTACAGAATGTGGTTCAGTTATGTTTGTATGCTTTTCAAATACTGATGGAATTGCTCCCTTTTTTAAAGCAACTCGTTGCCTGGTGCCACCAATCTTAAAAATATAAGTGTTAAAAGCCACCAATGAACTATGTTTAGTTAAAATTTATTATATAATGCCTAATTATTTACTTACAGCTTGTATTATCTCTGGCGAAACGTTGACGTACTGTGTTATAATATCTTCTGGCAAGAAATGTTCACTACAAACATGGCTAATTTTACATTTTTCATTACCATTTTGATCTTGTATAATTGTATGCCAGGCTATGGCATCTGTGGTTGGAACTTTAAATAGAGTAACTTTTTGATTATTTTTATTACTTTTACAAGTAATAATGGAACATTTACGAGGCATGTTTCCTTTCAGACGTAACAAAAAAATTAGTGGTTTTAACTAAAATACCGATATTTATTATTTAAACATTTTATAAAAATGCATTGGCGGGAACCACTATTTACTTTTCTATCGTATATTATTATCACTAGATAGCGTTGAATATAGTGTACTTGTGATAGATGTGCAGTGTAGCGGGGCAGAAACATTTGGGGATCAGACCCCACCACCTCGCCGTCCCTACCGTTACCAGTCCATTCTATCTTAGTCCGTGGTAGTAACAAAGTGTGTGTGCGGTGCACATATTGAATAATAATAATAATAAATATCAATTGCTGCAGCCTGCAACTACGTGCCACTGCCTATATAGTGCCTACATAAAATGATACAATCGCGTTTATTATTGTCGTTTTAACTAGAAGTAGTTTTAAATATTTAAATATCATTAAACATATTATTTTATACACCTACGACCTACTTGTCAGCTGATCGAAACTAAACCGTCGCGTCAATGTGTCGATAGTCATCAATTATCAAACAATTTATTATTTATACTAAAATCAGTAAAATCATGACACTTTTTCATTTTTTATTAAACTTCTAGCCACAACATTCAGTCCATTGAGACTTCCCGCTTACATGTTATGCATAATGCATGCGTCTGTGGTATATTGTATAATACTAATACATAAGTGTGTTTTCGAGCAAGACTTAAACAAAACAACGGACTGTTTCTTATCCGTTTATTATTGTTTTATTATTATTTGTTTACGTAATAAATAAAATAAATCATAAATTAGAATAAATCCAATTTTCAGTTGGGTGTCACTCATTTTGATGCATTGACAGTACCTACCTACAATCAATAACATGACGTGTACGGCCATATAGGAAATAAAAAAAAAGTTGCTACAAATATTTTTGTCACTTATCTATAAAGGCATACAGGCGACAGGCCTTGCGTGATCCGTGATCATACAGAAAAAAACTGTTCTGTATTCTGTCTGCCATTGTTCATAAAATCATAATTTATAATTTTTTTAAACGTGAGTTGTGCTTGTGAAATTGTGACACGTTGTGTTTTAACTTTTATAAGTATTTTTGGGGGATGTATAAAAAAATTTTGAATTTAGAGTGAATCGAATTAAATTTATGTTTAGTCTTTAAGAATTAAGACGAAATATAGAAAATTTCTATTAGAAATATAAGAAATATTTCATTAGTTATAAAATAGATACTATAATAAACTACTCTTTTTATTATAATAAAAAGAAACGAAATTCATGATATTTAAATGAATAATTGTATCGTAAACGTTACATATTATTATAGGTAGGTACCTACCAAAAAAATGTACGCTATTGCCCAGTGAGGCGTATAGTGTATATATTAATTGTAATACTTCAGAAAAAGTGTTTAAATTATTTTCATTTTGCATTTATGTATAGAACCTTTATGCACAACTTGTAAATTATATTTTCAATTTTTAACTCAAGATGTATCATATGGGTACTTATATTTGTTTTATTTTGTACGTATTTTGAAGTAACTTTTACCATTGATTATTTAATCTAATAATTAATGCTTTTATATATTATTACCTATCTTGTATACCTATAAATGTACTGTTAAAATACATAAAGATAAGAATCTACTAAATAATAGTGTTGATAGGTACAGGCGGTACAGCGTTATTGCGTCAAACTCTGTGATTCAATAAATTATGTAACTTACCTATAAAGGTATCGAATAATGTGCACATTCTTTGATGTTCCACTTCATGTATGATATAATACATATACTTAAGTTATAGATTTTAATAATGTCATATTTAGCTACATTTAGACAAATGGTTTTTAATACTTTTTATAGACAAATGATTCTATTTTTACAAGTATTTTAATCGTATTCGTATACCGAAGTATATAAGTGGTGCTCGAATAGGTAAAATAAAAGTAGGTAAGAACCAAGAGGATTGTTAAATTTTTTTTAAAAGCTCCCCAATTCTACAAATATTGTACTTATACGGCTATACGTTGTTGAACCGTGGGATACTTTTTAAAATGTATTTTATTTAGTAGTAGCAGAAATACGCTAGGTACCATTTTTGAAAAAATAATTGTGATAATATTTATAATTACGACCCCTATCTGGCCTATCTCCACCATAACAAATCAAGCTCTGCTTATAAGACATCATTAAGACCTCTGCAATGTTCCTCATTTGAACATTTCAAATATTTTAGATTTACAGTATTTAGACTATGTAGTACCTATGTAAACCTATGAGTCATTATTACTCATTATTCATTATCTATCCTATTGCAATAACAAATAATAATACATTAATACACATCCGACAATTTGTATTACATTCCTAATGGTTATTTTGATAATAAATGTTTAAAATAAGATAATAATATTATTTCAAACTGATTGAAGTCCAAACCAAAAAATTATAGTTATTTTATTTGCGAGATAACTACTTAGTATCTCTTATAATTAATTAGTATACAATTACTATATTATTATTTATTTACTAAGGAAGATCTGCTGGACAATTTAGCATGCTAATGCTCATAAAATAATAACATAACATAGTCTATGCATGATGCATCATAATATGATTAATATTAATAATCCATAAATTAATTTAATTATAAAACAATAATGATTGAGTACTATTAATAGCTTATATATATTTTTTTTTTAGTTAGTAGCATAAACTATTATACAGCACAACAATTAAAATATTAAAATATAATATTGATTATTATAAAGTAATACCTATTATAGGTTCATACTAATAATATAAAATAAAGATAATTAAGATAAGAATATGAAATTGAATCTTATATGAATATTGAATATGTTACTAAAATTATTTGTGTAGGTAGTTATTTTTAATTTTTATTTATATTAGTTAGATCAAAATTGAGGAACACAATTCGTGTACTTCGAAAAAAACTGAGGGACACAATTCGTGTAACCTGAAAAATACATAGGGACACAATTCAGTATTTGGGACACAACTCGTTTGCAATACCATATTGAGGTACCTATTTCAAGGACCCTCGTGGACTTACTAGACTCGTTAATTGATTTTTGTCTTAACACTCCTAACTCCTAATTTTAATACTGTTTAAAAAAATCAATTACACTATAATATTAGTATATTAATATAATATAGGTACATCTATTTTACAATTTTCCAGACAATATGTCATTATAATTTATAAAATAAGTTTTTAACTATGTATGGTCACGTAACAATGATAAACCATGAATTACTATATTATTATGTGACTATATTATAACTCATACGAAAATACGATGATTCATTGATCGTAGGTAATAGATTCACGACAGATCGATTGGATACTGATAAGTGATAGTACATTTTAATATTCATATAACAATTCGTTACTATTATTTATAAATTATAAATATTATTAGCTTATAACAACAATGATTATTTAATTTATTAATATATATTTTAAAAACGTTGTATTATTCGTACTACCTATATTGAAGTATTGTAAATTTGTGCATATGCCATATATAGTTATTAGTTAGTAGGTATATGGGAGTCGTACGCTGTGAATTTGTTTTTATTAGGTATTTCGTATTTACCTACTCTTCTCACATCGGAAATAAACGTTTTTTCGATGATTATGCACTTTTTATTATATTTTTATTATATGTTTGGACTGTTGCCTATTTTGAATAATAATAATTGTAATGTACGACAATATGGTAATGGTATGTAAGTACATTAATTTTATTCTGCTATGAGTGCTATGTGTGAGATCCGCGACTTGATTATTGTTGTCTGAATAACGATCGAACGAAACAAAAATCACAACGATTGACGATTGTCATCTGTGTTCAATGTTTATCGTGTAATTGCCAAGTATTCATAAGACAATAAATTGCGTTCGATTTATTTAAAAACAAATGAACTATTGTGTATTTATATTGAAAACAAACGTTTCTTTTATAAGACTATTGAGATCGTTTTAAATTTTGATTAAATGCATTTTGTTATTATTATTGTGTATACCTATCAACAATATTTATATAGTTATATACAAATTATAAATATAATATACTATATTACAGGGGTGGTCAGTGAGAAGACTGAAGAGACTCCCGAGCCACCAAATATTTTAATAAATATGGAAGAGCCAAAATGTAAAAACAATGTCATATTATTATATTATAATACATTAATTCATATTAAAAAAAATTGTTTGTAAAAATGTTACGATAAGTTGCGAGCCGTAAAAGTCTATGACGCCAGTCGCATGCGGCCCGCGAGACGTGGTTTGGCCACCCCTGCTATAGCCTATATCAGTGTTTCCCAAAGTGGGCAATATCGCCCCCCTGGGGGTGCTAGAGCTATCCAGGGGGGCGATGGAAGTAACAAGCTTAATTGGGGGGCATTGACTTACAAAAAGGGGTGGTCACTGTATTAATTTTTTTCAACAACATTATGTAGAATGTAGATTGTACCGAATATTAACCAACTTCTAGCAAAACACCAAGCACATCCATCTCATTAGGATATATATTTCTTGTACGTATACCTATACAATATAATATATATTATATAATAATAAAACATAATACTTATTTAAAAACAATTAATTAATTTTCCAATTTTTCATTGCATTTAGTCTTAGTGTATGATTTTGTACCTATATACTTTTTTTTAAGGGGGCACCTGTTAGATTTTTTTTTAAGTGGGCGGTAGTGATAAAAAGTTTAGGAACCACTAGCCTATATTATATCGTTGTGTCTTTTTCAGTTTTTTGTTGAGCAGACACTATTCAACTATTGTAATATAAATATAAATAATAACATGCCATTGGATAAAGAATAAATATGTATACATCACATAGATTACAAAAGGTAAATCTTTTGATGTCGTGAGTTCTACATTAAACGTATAAGGAATTTAAAGTGTACGTCTTTTTCGATTCGTTGAATACCCGGAATCTTGATATTGTAAAAACAAAAAACAACCCTAGGAAAGATGATATGGAAACGCTAAAACACAGTTCATTCACTATTTTTTGAGGGATAAATTTTCAGGTAATTATATACTCGTATAACCTAATCTCTGAAATCGTTTTTATTCCATGTACGATGTACCTACCTACAGGGATTTATTGGTTATTAATATTTTCTAAGGCTTAGAATCTAAGCTATACTTACGTATATCTATAGTTTTTTAACATCTGAGACTGGTTTTTAGATTGTATATTATATCCAATTAATTTGTAAAGAATCCCGTAAAATAATATCTTTTTTTATAAAATATAACAAATAATAATGGAGAACACCATATTGCTATTCTTTCAGATATATAATTATTTTGAGGTCTAAGTATTATACAGATAACAATATTATTCTTGCTATAATATTTTATTACACTGATTCAAAACACAATAATTCTACTGTAGACTAATATTTTCAATAATGTTAACTTGTATTATGTTTGCAAGTTTATTGAATTAAAATACACTTTTTTTTTATTCACCAATCATTTGACCCTTATAATATAATTTTATAACTAGAAGTACTTATATTATTAATATAATAAAGGAATTAAATTAGCTAAAATACATTTCAAAACCTTTTAGAATAATTTTATACAAGTGAACTTCTAAAAGAATTTATAAATAAACCCCTATGATATAAGCTGTACGATTCATTAAGTTTCATTAATAAATGCTGGTAGGGCACTAGACATATTAATAAGGGATATATTGTATAATATAGGTAAGCACTAAATTTTATATCCGTATAATAGACATACACTCTACACAATATTAAATATCATGTAATATAAATGTTATGTATAATGTATAATAATAAGAAATAGATTTTTATTTTTAAAAACAATAATATTAAAACATTTGAAAACAAAATACGAATAAGCAACATAATATATCGTTAATATTGTATTTATTTAATCACAAAAACATTAAAGAATAATATCAAAAATAAGAATGATTACATTAGATATTAGAATGTAATAACATAACATTGTAACATGTTAAATAGGTATTATCGACGGACGGTTTACGTATATAATATATTTATACATATATCGATGAATCATGACGAAAAAATGGCTCCTCCCCAAACAAGTCTCTGGAGTCGTCCCTGGTCACGTATGAAGATATCATAAAAACAGTAGGTACTAACTGATAAACCATACAGATGAAAAAATCAATGGTAGACTATACGTACGTACAAAGTGGAAAAGATTGTGAAAAGAATGATATCAAAATCTTGAGAATAATTGTGTCAATTGACCAGGCATTTAATAAGAAAATATACCTACAGAGAATTGCTTGTAGCAGCTTTAGGTCTTACAAAAACCGTTAATTTAAGAGAAAAAGTATCATTGTAATATGATTATCCTATATCATATTATCTAAATTACTAAATCTATAATCAGCATGGTTTTAATTTTATCCTTAATAGCAATCTAAGTATGCTATACACAAGCGTAGGTACATAAAAAAGTCATATGATGTCCTAGCTGGTTTAGGGATTTCAAAATCTAGCAAAGTAGCAATCTATTATTCATAAAATCATAACATATGATTGACTATTGTATTTTGATTGCTATTCATTATTATTGTCTTGGTACTTATTTAATATTGTAATTTGAAGTAATAGTTGTGAATAGTGAATATCATTAATACAGTGGCGTACGCAGGGGGGGGGGGTGTCAAGCAGACATAACACCCCCCTTAAAATAAGTATTTAATTAAATTATGAAACGATGAATCGATTCATGAATATAATTATGATTTATGAATTTATGACACCCTCCTTAAAAAAAATCCTGGTTACGCCACTGCATTAATAAATGCATTTAAGTACAATATAAATTAGTATTAGTAATAATAATTACAATCATGAATCAGGTTAAAACATATTTTTGAATCCAAACCTTACGCAACCCTGAAATTACCAATTTTATATGATTAAAATTTAAAAGAAAAAATAACATTTTATCAATTTTAAATAACAATGAAATCGATTTGAAATTTTTTTTTAATTGCTTTTTTTAGTAAAAATTTAAATAGATAGTTTAAACAGAGAAATAGATTGAAGCGAAATAACTGTTATTAAAGAATTGAAGTAGGTAATTATACCAATTTTAAATAATATTAATATGTTATGATGCATAATATGTGGGCTAGCTAAAAATATGTTGTCATTGTAATATTTATTAAAATAAAATGTTAATTATCACTATTATATTTTATAATTTATAACAGTCATTTCACATTTGCATTCTTGAATAGTTGTGTCATGTATTTTAAATTTTAATATTTTGAAACATCTTATTCATTATTGTTTATAAGTTAGTAAATAGTAAATACAGTAATCACTAATCTATAATAATAAATAATAAATATTATAATATACAATTCATACTATCATAGTTGATAGCAGATAGGTTATGTATAGGTATGTGATTGACGATTGTGTGAACAAAAAATGTTTGATCAATACCTACGTTTGTTAGTACCTATACTTATATGTGGTTTATTTACGCTCACTGAAAATGGACGCTGTAACTCAAAAGGCAATGACAAAAAAGTCAAACTTGTAAGTATTACGGGTAGTTTTATATATTAGTGTACCTCCTTGTATACGTGTATAGAAAACATGAAAAAATATATATTTTATAAGCGAACAATGCCTTTTTTATATTGCGTGATGTGTAATTTATATATATATTTGTATAATATTTACGGCGTATATGCCAAAAATAGCGTGTTTTTAGTAAATAACAAAATGAATTGAATAATGTTGGTGACAGTTTTTGATGTACTAAGCCGTAAGTGCAATATTAAAGTATATTATTGGTGTTTAGTTTCATGCGTTGCATTGTAGAGAAATTCGTTTTAAAAATATTTCGTTGTTATCGTAATACACACTAGAAGTAACCAGTAAGCTAGTTTGTCTATTTTACCAGATTAAAAGGTAAGTTAGTAGAAGTAGCTAATATAGACACAAACATTTAGAGTAATAGAATATAATCTAATCTTTAAATGGTACAAATAATTACAATAGGCTTCATGGGCGTAGTTTGGTATAATTATATATGGGGGCTATATAGGACTAGAAAAATAAACCATTTAAAAAAGTCCTTTCGTTTAATTGAAATTAAAAAGAAAGAGAATATTTTCTAAAAAAAACAACAATTTATATTTGTGATCTTCTTATAAAACAATTAAAGTATAATTAATTAATCAAACATAGTCGTCTGTGTTTTTCTGAAAAAATATTGAGTACCTACATTTTCAGATTCTATTGCATGTGATAAGTCTCTTTCGATGTGAAGTATTGACAAGTTGTAAACCTATCATTTGTCATGGTATTTCTAGTCAAATTCTTAAATTTCTGTGGGGGCTGTATCCCCCATGCATACCTACTACGCCCATGACAATAGCTAATCTAATTTTATGCATTAGGCCCATTAGGCAGAATAGGTAAACGGTAGACCTGATATTACGTATACTGTATACATTACCATAATTTATGGTTGGCAGGGGAGGATTTAGGTTGTGGAGCCCGTGGGCGCAATACATTATGGAGGCCCTTTATGTCTAAACAAGAAAATATATTTTTTATTCAAATATCATACAGTTTTGGGAGCCCCTGGGCTGCAGCCCATTCAGCTCTCCCCTAAATCCGGCCCTGATGGTAGGTATAGAACTACAGACTAGAGTACTAGACCATAGTAGTATGTATTAGTATTAAGTTATATTATAGTGCATTATACATTTATTATTTATACATTAATTTACTATTGATCTATAATCTATATTCTATGCATGGTACCCGCAATTTTAGCTTTTTTCCCAAATGGTATTTTTCCCGAAAGTCCAAAAACTTGTAACACTTTTTCCCGACGGTTATTGTTCCCCAAAATAAAAAATTTAAAAATTTTGTTATTACAAGGAGCTACAGTGGCATATTTTCTATAATATATTATATTATTTTATACCTATGACTAAAATACAACTATTGTTATTTTTTTTATACATTTTAATCTATCAAAATTAATCATTTATTAAAATAAAGATAGTATTTACGAAAAAGTACGGGTATCTTGCCTTTATACTTTATAGCACTTAACCATCATTCTAACGACTTATGTCTTTTTAGTAGATATTTAATTATTACACTAAATAATTTATTATATTATTATTAATTTTTATATACTACCTTTAATTTATTGACTTTAATACCTATCGATTAGGTGCTTGGGAAAAATCTTTACGGGTTTACAGACTTTTGGGTAAAATACCATTGGAGAAAAAGTTCATTCGGGAATTTTGATTCGGGAAAAATACCGGTTGCCATATTCTTTGTATAAAATATATATAACTAATGCTTGTATAGGATATAGAATAATGTATATAATAAGTTCTATGATTGTGTTATTATTTACTATTTACTCAGTGGATCAGTAAAAGTATAAATGACTATGCCATGTTATAATTTAATTTTTATTTAATAGCTTTAAATAAAATGATGGTAGTCTCGTGAAAAAATCCAATAATACGTAATCGTATAAATCGTATTGTTATATTATTTTAATTTTTAATATTTATGTTTTACGCTAATAAACATATATTTTATATTATAACACACGCACAGTTTAACATTTTTTCTTTTGAGTTTATTTATTAAACAAACAGTCTAATTACTTATAGGTATTAGATAGTTACTACAATATATAAGCACTAAAGCTAATAGCATGTTTGCGGATCACGATGTAGATAATTAATTTATATCGTGATAGAGATAGGTAAACTACCTATATACTTTAAAATAGGTATTCCTAATATTAGTAATAGGTAGTAAAACTATTAAATGTGGGTATATCTTCTTTAAACGCCGTTGAATGAAGCAATTAAAAATATATGTATAATATTTAAGGAAAATTGGTTACATTTGATAGTACTTATAGGTTATAGTAATGTCTGTATGCCAACCAGTCCTGCAGGATACCTACTACAGCACCCTAGTGGCTAGCACACCCTATTCAGTTCAATCAGTCCACCTCTAGTATAGTATGGATTTTTGATTATTTAAAATTCTAATTAAAAATTATTAGGTATATATTATTTTCCCTATAGTTCAATAATTAGGGGAAGGCAGGGCAGAATGGTACTATTAACTTCTAAGCACTGTAGAAATTACAAAATTTTAAGAATTTGAAATTGGATTGGGTAATTAAATTACAAATATTGTTAGCTTCTATTTAAGTTTAGTATTTAAGCATTTTTAAAAATGTTTAACATCAACTTAACAAAAAAATCCTTACTTATAAATACGATTTAGCCCCATATAGGTGGGGTAAAACCGTATTAGTCTTGGTCTTTGGAGCAATATCATATGATAGTTTTATGATCTAAAATAGTTAAAATATAATCGGTGATAAACAATATCCTTATTAAAAAATGTTTAATAACACAAATTATTGTTAAAAAATTCATTTTTTTATAAAATAATTATAACTTCTATTAACCTATTATAATATAAAAGTATCACGGGCGTTCGTACGCAGCGGCGAGCAGGGATATGGATCTCGAATATATGATAACTTATACTTACTTTATGATAACTCGAGTAGAAATTTATTTTAGATACCTACTGTTATAGCGATTTTCATGTTTTGACTTATCATTGTAGACACTAGACAGCTTGTATACTGGCATACGTTTTTACCTCACAGTAGGTGGCTTTAAATTAGCAGTAATTAAGTAAAAAGTAAAAACAATATTACTCCAAATTATATTATTAAATAATCTGTACTTACTTTTTCGTAATTTAAAACGATTCTTGTACAAACCCAACAGGCTAAGTATGAACATTGTAAATTATGATATGTGAAGATAAAAAAAAAAAAATGTAATTATACATAATAATAGGAATATAATAGGAATTCTAGTGGGAATTTATTAGAATTGAAGTAGGTAAATTTTTGTCAATAACAATAAAATATAAGGTCATGGATAAATAAACATCAATAATTTTTTTTCTATCTTGACTCAATAGTCTCGATGCTCAGAAAACCTTACCAGTTACCATACGGTTTGGCTTCTCACACGGAACTACCCCGCTTTCCACTACTTACAAAATTAATGAAAAATATATTGAAATATGCATTTTTCGAGAAATTACTGGGGCCCGGCGGTATACATTTTTTTTGCACTTTAAGTCATATTGAAATGTTAACTATAGGAAATCAGGAACTAAAGTTTCAAGAGGATCTAAGCAATGGCCACCAGCAAAAACAGTAAATTCAAATCGCAAGCAATTATCTGAACTTAGTTCAACCAAGTTAATGTCAAAAGTGAAACCTATCATCCCTCCAAACTTTGTAGACAATTTATTTAAGCAAACAAGATTTACAAAGTAAGTATACGCCTTGATGTAATTCTTATAAGGTATAAATACAATATATAATGTATCTATTATACCTATACCTACCTATATTTGTTTTAGATTCTGAGCGAAGCGATGAATGTATTGATTTTACAATGTTGTGTTTTTTTTTTTTTGTGTCGGTGTACACGAGAACATGTCGAAATAATGCTTCAATTTCAAACTTTGGGGGTGGTTTCCGATAGCAAAATAAATGAAGTTGGTGCATTCGGGGGGGGNNNGGGGTCATTTTTTGAATTTTCCAATAGTTTTCAAAAGCGCCGGGAAAAACCAAAAAAAAAAAATTAAGGAAAAACGGGAATTTTTACTCATAACCAGTTTTAGACCAAATCGATTTTTTTATATGGTTGTAATTCAAAAACTAATCACTGTAAATACTTGAAATTTTCACTAAATATTTATGTCAGTGTTATCTATATACAGTTAAAATTTCAAAAAAATTTGACTTTTTTTGAGTTATTTATAGACCACTGAAAATTTTGATTTTTTTTGAAGTGTCAATAAAAAAATTTTGGATAACCAAAAAGTTTTGAAAATTTAATACAAGGTGTTCCTTATGAGTTGTTCTTATTGTAGCTAAAAAAAATTAAAAATCGTTAGTCACAATTTTTTTTATAAGCGTTTATAGTTCGAAATTTTACGAAATTTGTCAAAAACGCGAAAATTTGCAAGTAATTATGAAGTTGAAAAATCATAAAATTTTTTGTGCTTATAACTAAGGATTAAAAATACAACACTAAGTTTTTCATAAGTTTTCCTTCAAGTAGCTATATAGAAAACTCGTAGCATCATTATAGGAAAATTATTATGTGCGTTTGAATTTTAAATTTTTAGGAAATAGCGTAACGATAACGATTTATCCTCAAACGATTTTAAATATTTGTTACTATTCAAAAAGTATAAGTCGTAGATTCTTGAAAAATTCACTAGTTAACTAGATTGGCATTTTCCTTACAAGATTTAATTTTCAAAATACTTTTACTTTTTTAAGCTATTTATAGACAACTGAAATTTTCAATTTTTCTGAAATTTTTTTTTGAAGTGTCGATAAAAATTTTTTGGCCATATCAAAATACTTAAAAATTTAATAAAAAGTTCCTCATAAGTTATTCTTATAGTAATTAAAAAATTATAAGAATACATAGGCACAATTTTTTTTTTATTAGCATTTGAAGTAAAAATATTGACAAAAATTCGTCAAAACCATGAATATTTGCAAATTATTTTGTAGGTACGAGTATAATTCATAAAAATTATTGTGTAAGTAGCTAAGAGTTGAAAATTCAATACGTGATTTTTCATAAGTTTAGCTTATAATAATTATAAAAGAAATTAAATTTGATGTATTTAGGCCATTAAAACATAAACCACCTTTTTCACCAACCACTGAAAATTATATCCTAGGCTGACAAATCATCTTCGTTCAGAATCGTTTTTCGTATACATTGATAATTATCATTGGATTCAAATTAAACCTCTTATAGTGTAGAATATTGATCCACACGGCACCTAATGTATAGCAGAGTGGTACCCACTTACCCAATTTTTGTTTTATTAATATTAGGTATGTTACAATTGCAAACATATTATGAGCTACTCTTCTTATGACTATATTCAGCTATAATCCCCTAAAATTGTATTTTTTTTTTTAACTACAATAATCTTTATCTTTATGTATATATTATAAGAACGTGAGGCGATTTCTTATGACAGTTATATCACTTATATCTGAAGTTCTACTGGACCGATTTTCATGATTTATTTTTCTAACAAAGTACCTACTCGGTGTGCAGATGATCTATCAAAAGAGAAAAGCCCAATAAGTTAATTATTTAAATAGTTATAAGAAATATAAAGCTTTCCGTAAAAATAATTTTTATTAAAAACCAATAGCAACATTTTATAAATAATTTATTTTTAAATAAAAAAAAAACTAAAAATAAACCTTATTTTTACCCAGGGGCTATTGCTCCCGAGCCTTCCCCATTGGCTGTATTTTTTATATTGTTTTGAAATATTTAAACTTAAATATGGACATTTTCTTAAAAATGTTACTAAAATATTTCTTGTTATTAGTTGTATACTTTTATAATGGAATATTTGAGTTAAAAAAGTATTATTAAGTGTTTATTAGTGTTTTTGTTGTTTTTGATTTTCAATAACTCAAGTTAAAAGTGTTTAGCCCTCCCCATAAAAAATCCTGGCTACGCCTCTGTTTTTACCGATTTCAACCCTTTGAAATAAAAAAAAAATTGAAAAATACTTTCTTAGTGCACGGTGAAATTATATTATCAATCTATTCTCAAAATTTAACTGATTTTCAATTTTAATCGATAATTCAAATAGGTCCATTTCGTTGATTATTATTAAAGTACACTTTCATTTATATATACCTACACCTAATTTTTTGTTTTGTTTTTTTTTATTTAAAAATAAATGATTTATAAATTGTTGCTATTGGTATTTAATAAAAATTAGTTTTAATTTTTATAATGTACTTAATGAATGTGTTAAAAGTTCAAACACTTAAAATATAAGTCAGGTTGTTATACCAACTGTATAAAAACCGCGAGATTGCACATTATTGTATCTTATAAATCGTTATAAAAAATAAACATTGATATATAACTTTGAAACTTAAGGGTTAGAGATTATAAGCTTACAGACAAATCTCGCAGGGTCCAAAATCCACCACAGGTGAATTGTCTATCTGATTATATACTGCTTGCATAATCAAAAAAGAGACAAAGTTTGGAATTTTTAACGGGATCAGCTAGTAAATACTTAAACTGTGACGTTTTTGTACACTATACAATTATTTGTAACATTTTAGGAAAGAAATCGTTGGATTATGCAAGCTATTCAAAAAACTTGTTGCTATTTATGGCGCTGAATCAACATCTTCGGTAGCAGCAATGAGTTCGGTTGCTTTAATAACGATTCCAACGCAGGTTATTTACCATGCATACATGTAAAGTTATTTATATTTTTTCTAATTTCTAATTTTGTTTTTCTTTAGGGTTTCGACAGGTTAATGTTCAGAGAATTCCTGCAAAATGAATTCGGAATTACAACCGAGGAGATCTTAACAGATCGCATATTTTGTTTTTTTGATCAACGAAATGACGGCGTCATACACGAAGACGAATGGATAACTGGGTTGTCGGTGTTGCTAAAAGGCACTCAAGACGAACGGATTAAATATACATTCACAATATACGACCTAAATAATGATGGATTTATAACGAAAGAAGAGATATTCAGTTTATTAAGGTTTAATAACCCGGCTGTGCATTATTAATAATTTATTATAGTTTAAATGATACCTATACATAGTTGAAATGTTACACAGGTAATAGTTAATAAATAACAGTATTTCGCGTTTCAGGAACTGTTTGGTCAAACATCCACAGGACGAGGATCCAGATGAAGGTGTAAAAGAACTTGTCGACATTGTATTGCGCAAAATGGATTGTGACAATGATACAAAACTTTCGTTTGAAGATTTTTCTACGTCTGTCATCAAACAATCATTACTGCTTGAAGCTTTTGGACAATGTTTACCTTCTAGAGAAATTTCAGAAAACTTTTTAAATTCAGTTAACAGTGTGCAGTAAATATTGATATGGTTTTAATAAGTAACCAGTAGAACAATGAAATTATTTAGAAATCTCGTTCAGTCATACAATATTATAATGAGATATTTTATTTAAAATTATATTATAATCAAAATAATCTTATTAGATGGTATTACTTATTAAATAACACAGACTAAGTTACATAAAATTATCAAAATTTATACTATACAAATGCATTAAATAAGAAGTGCAATTTACTCTTTTTTTTTTTTAAGTGATCAAAGTATGTTAAACACATTTTTAGTCTCAAGAAATACATTTTCCTAGGAAAAGCTTTACGTTAAATCTAAATGATCATAATTCTTTTATCTTTTAACATATAATGTATTTATTTATTTAAATATATACTCATTTAAAATGTATTTTAAATTTATCCATACTCACAATTTAAATATGCATAACAAAAATATACACATATAAAATATAAATTAAATCAGCGATAACAAAATAGGTCCTATGTTTTATATTAAGTATTAAATAATGTATGTATATTTGGGTTATGTTAAATAAATCTAATGAAATCAAAAAAAATTGTTTATTATATTTTTATTGATTTTATATTTTAAATCACTTAGGTCATTATTTTTTATTGCATGATATAATATCAATTAATCTTATTACTACCAAAGAAAAATATAAGCTAAATACATTGACTCAACTTAAATAAAAAGTATATAAATTATATTGTTTACTATTATTACAATTTCAGAATACTAACAGATTCTATATCAATATTATAGATAATTATGAAACAGCACAATAATAATATAAATTATTTTCTTTGCTAAACGAGAGATTTATTTAAAAATAATTAATATAATATGGATAAGCTATTACATACAGTTATGTATTCTTGGTTAGAAAAATGTTACAAATTACTAATTTCTTAGTAAAATAAAATTCATATTGTTAATAAAAATATGTATTCATATTATGTATGAATATGAAATAAATTATCTATGTGAAGAAATTTTTTAGTTACAATTATTTAAATTTAGTATTTTTGTTTATTTTTAGCCTACAAAATACTGAATTAATATTAATCAATTTATACTATAAATTAAACAGAAATATAAATTTAAAATATTTCTTTTTGCATCTAATTACTTATAACATTTTTCATTAAAAAAATACAATAAATAATATATAACTATATACTGTTTTGATATACAATTATTGTTTTATTAATTTGATATACATATAAATATATTTTAAAAATGCAATAATTATGAACTAGCAAAAGTTTAAACATAAAATATATTATAATTAATTATTACACTTATATTTTCACTTTACAGTCTCACTAATCATAAAAGTAAAATTAATAGTAATTTTTTATTAGATGTCATTTTAATCCAATTAACAACCCATATAAAAACTATTTTTCTTTTGGCACAATTTTTTCTTTATCCTTATCTTTAGCAGCAGCAATTGTACTAGGTGTAATACCAGCAGCAGCAGCTATGTTACCAATACTACAAGTATCTCCTGTTTCTAGTTGTTTTAATAGACGAAATAGAGCTGATGCTTCTCGAATTTGAATGAAATCAATACAAAATGCTTGGACTTCAATAAATAATTCCTAAAATAAATAAAAGTAATTTTTGAAAATTCTTTACTAATTAAACAATTATATTAATTCACTTAGAAGTTTACTTTTAAAATTAATAAAATATACTAAATATAGAAAACAACAAAAAAAATTATTTATTTACAAATGAGTTGTTACCTGCACATTGATTATTTTGTTTCTAATGAGAGATTGCAGGAAAACACATACTAAACGAACTAATCGGTTTTGCATATATTGATCCTTAATAGTTTCACATGCTACAATACAATTTGATATGTATAGATGTACAAATTCAGTTGGAAGTTCTACAGTAGTAGTTAATCTATTAAACAATACATAAACTTATTAAATAATAATAATAATAATAATAATGATGACATACCGATTAACCACTTCCATTGAGTGCAAAGACATTTCCATATTAACTAAGACGGAAAAGTAATCAGTAATGCAATGTGACTGCATTAGTTTTAGTAATACTTCAATAGCTATTAGAGGATTATTCTCAACTAAATCTGGTAACTATAAAATTAAAATTCAAAAAAAAGAAATTATTATTGATCATATAAGTATCAATACATTGTTAAATAACCCGGCTTACTTTACAAGGTGTAAGACCAATATGATAAACTAGTTTTGGATCATTTCCAAGTTCAGCTAAAAGATGCTGTTGTTGCTGTAAGGTTAAAGGTGTTTTAAGAGCTTTAGTCATAAGTTCTCGTGCTTCGGTAGCAGCACTGGTAGATACACACATTGTTTTATCATACATAATTTGGTGATTTGATCGACTACTCATGTTCATCCATACCATCTATAAAGATATTCAATCACAGTAATAACAAATATGATTTATTTTATAATTCATTATTTAGTTCTTACTTCTTCTTTGCACACATATAATGGTGGTACAAGTCGCATCATTTCTGGTTTAAAATTGTGTGATACATATGATTTTGGTCCACTTATTAACATTTCTAAAACTTGTTTTGCTCCTTCTTTTGATCTATAACATAAAAATACAAATTTAATAAGTATAACAGTTTTATAGTTTAATATCCTACTCAGTTTTTTGAGGATCAGGTATAATAACTGGAAGGGAACTTTTTGCTGTTCGTGGAAGATTTTTTCGACGCTCTTTAATTGTATTGAGAATTGTAGCTGTATTTACTACAGGTTTACTGGGATCACTGCGAGCTGTTAATACTTGTTTAGCAGATTTTCGTAATAACTCTTTAGAATTTTGAGACATTATTAAATTAGAAAGAAATATTTTAACTGGCATAGTTAAAACCGGCAAATCACCAACATATTCATTTTTTCCAACTTTTTTATGCTGAAAATAAAATGTAGTAAATATAAATGTTTATCATTAACACAGTTGCATACAAAATTATATCTTACCAAAAGATGCATAAAAATAGGTGCTAAAGGATTAGTTGCTATCGGTTCATTTCGATATAGTTCATAACATAATATTATAGCAGCAAATTTTTGTGTTTGATTCAATAAGAAATCAGAATGTTGAATCAGCATGAGTAAAGTACAGCCAACTAAAGTGAATAATATACATATTTAATAAATTAATATGAATAAAAATAAAATAAATATTAAAATATTATCTATAGAATGGTTAATTATGAGTTTTAAATATGTATTTATGGTAACAAGAGTTACACCTTAAATTTTAATAAATACAATTCTACAAGATAAATAGAATAAGACATAAATTAATGTTTATTACTCACTAGGATTGTAATGAAAGATATTATAATAATATTAATACATTATTAACACAAGAACATAAATTACGTACATACATTATTACATTTTAAGTAAAAATGTGTAAGTTAAATTTGTATGATTATTATCATCTTAATTATGTATTTTCACTAAAATATTGCAAATATTATATTAAGTTTTATCATATACCTTTAAAATTATCTTCTCGTTTGAAAAATTGATGTAGTTGTGAAACTAGATACTCAAGAGTTTGATTTTCAACAGTTTCTTCACTGAGTATACTGTGGAAACAAGTAATTCATTATGAAATTAAATACAATTAATGTTATAAGTAAATATTATTAATATAGTTTATACCTCATAAGAGTAGATAATTGGTTAACAGAGAGATACATTCTGTAGGTATGAATAGTGGTAGCTAAACTATGTTTATTTATTCAATAAAGATACTTAAGAAAATTTCGTAGTAAAAGTGCGTTGTATCTCACATAAAGGAAATTAATGAATTAGATTCACCAGATTGATAAATTGTAATTTTAATGCAAAAGAAAAATAATAATTTGCAATTATTAGTTTTAAATAAACAGTGTAATATACACAAATTATGTGTTGTAAATTTATATTTTGTAATATATAAACATTTCACTAATCATTTGATAAGAATTGATTATTCATTGTCGCCAACATAAAAATTTATATTTTCATGGCAATCCAACTGCTTGTAAAAATATTCCAAAGAGAACATATTAAGCAAAATGGTTGAAAAGTCTGGAGAACTTATTTGAATAACAACTATCAATTAATGTAAGAAAATAAATTATATTACATGGTTAGTAATTAATCATTAATTAAATGTATTATTAATTTTCTTATAATAATATAATTTTTAAACTAACGTAGGTACTGTTACATAGGTACCAGGTACCTAATTAAGAGTTTTAGACTTAAGTTTAAGTGTATTTCAGTATTCGAATAAAGGTTTTAAGTTTTAGCTTAAAATAGAATAATATTTTGTTTCTTTTGGAATATTTTTATCGCCTAAAAAATGACAATTACATGCACGTATTATTCTTTCCGCAATAGGTACACATAGGCATACATATAGAGTATAGACTATAGTATATTATATAGATGCGTACGTACTTTCATAGATTTTCTGGTTTTTAAGTTTGAACATACATATCCTCTATACACTATATAATAATAATAATTATTTATTATTATTTAATAGGTATTTAAAATTTTGTGCATTAATTCTAATAATACCTAATCAATATGTATACAGTTGTATGGAATGGTACATAATATAATATATATTTATACATAAACTTATATTTTTTGCAATAATATTATATGTACCAATCAGGATTTAGACTTATAGGCATAGACGTAAATAGGGGGGGACTTGGGTGGGTTTAGCTCACCCTTCAGCCTCTCGAGCCCATATAAATGAAATATGAATGTGTTAATAAGTAAGTTATTGTCGCTATTGAAATAATAAATTTTTGTTTACGATGGGCACGAGCCCACTCAATTTAATGTCTCTAGTTACGTCTATGCATATAGGTAGAAGGTATTTTACTACATTTACCAATTTCGAACACGGGAGTTATAGGGGTATGATGATATTAAAATAGCTTTAAAAAGTATAGTTAAATGTTCATTAAAATATAAAAAAAATTGTAAACACCAATTTATAAGTATTATACCAATAAGTATCAATAAATTTATCATCTACTTAAAAAATAAAAAATGAATATTTATACGTATAGAATAATAGGTATAATAATAATAATACCTACCTACTTATAATAATATCATTTTGTAATTTAAAAAATAAATAAATACATTTTTCGTCTTCAAATGACAAATAAAAATAATTTATTTATAAATTTAATACAAAATATATTTGTTTAATCTTAAATAAAGACGAAATGACAATTGTCTGTTTTTGAAAAAAATATTGTAATAATTTAAGTATAGTTTAAAACAGTAAATACTCAATAAAATTGATAAAACATATGAATAATAATACTTAATACCTATACTTAATCAACTTAATCAATGACCATAATATTTAAACAATTAATTAAAATTGTAAATATAGCTAATTAAAATGTAAGTAAAATAAGTACAATATGCATTTTAACTTTTAAGTACAATTCTCTACATTATTAAATGGAAGATAAAAATAATAAATGTGACTATGACAGTATTTTATTATAGTTAAATTTTTGTACTATTTACAAAATTTATTTAATTAACTAATAGATTTTTCGTTTACAATAAACTAATAATAAGTGCCTTTGATAAAATATTCAGATTTTAATTTAAACAATTAATTATGGTATAATATTTACTAAATTGTATTATTCAATGTAAGTTCTATGGTACCTATTGAGTATTGACATGAACTTACTAAGATATTATTATCTTGGTAGGTATTGAGAATTAATATAATCTGTTCAGTGTTCATCATTCTTTAAAAACCATGGTTACAGAATTTCCTTTATTTGTTATCTATGAGGTCATCTATTATAATTATGTCGGTAGTTACCAGGTACCATTATTAAACATAATTCTTATCATATTTAATTTATTATCATTTCAAATATTCACAAATTGTTAGTCCATACATTTTAAACCAAAAATTTATTAATTATTTTTAATCATTTTTACAAATTTCCACAATCAACTCATTTATTATTATCAAACAATGTTTTATGCATTTTTATTTAAATCGCATGTTTACTCTATTTAATGCAAGCACAGCACGTAATCAAATTATCCCGCCATTTCAAAATTTTGCCAGTTTTCTCAGTTGGGTATGAAACCATTATTAAGAAAAATATCAATCCTCGGATTTACCTAGCATGCAAAGGTAAGCCGATATGTAATTATTGAATTTTAATAATTGATAAGTTTTTGATGTTTCGTTATAAAATACTGGTTAGTGTTTAGCCGGTATTTTCGAATTTATTACAACAAATTAGGTCGTAATGATTGGATTATTAACTGTACAGTTGTGTAGATGCTGTCTTCTCGAAAAAGGATTTTAAAAATATATACAATTATTATAAATGATTAAACCAAAAGATTTGACGATAATATTGTAATGTAGGTACTAACTAATGCATTAGGTATAGTTTTATTAATTAGAATTCAAAATGTATTATTTAAATAATTCAATTATAATATTTAAGATAAATTACAGAGTGAGTAAAATTATTGATAAATTTTAAACCCGTTAATGAGATCAAAATAAAATAAAAAATATTTTCTTTGCTGTAAAAATTTAGAATTTAAAAACTTATTGATTTAGTAAACAAAATAAACAAACAAAAAAAAAAAAAAAAAAAAATAGAGGTTGGTACCTACGTCAAATATTTTTTCGTTCTTTTTTCGTAGTACCTACTCTTCTCCTCTTGCGTCCAATAACAGTAAGTGCGAAACTGTTGATAATAATAATATGTAGACATTATGTAATGATTATTATCTGTCTATTGAATTTGAAAGTTAAAAACCTATTTGTTTGTTGTTATGCGATTTTTTGTTAAAACAGTGGAAGTGGAATTGGTATTAACCAATGATTGTAGGAAGGTGTTATATAATAGTATAATACAAATACAAGTAATGTGAAGGTATTTTATTATAAATAGATTATTCAGTATAAAATAGATATTTAATTCTACATTTTAAAAATCTGATATTCGTAAATTTGTATAATAATGTCATTGCCCCCGAAATGTTTTTTAATATAATATTATGTTTAATAATAAAATAATGTCATTTCTCAGCGGGTCGTAAGGGATTGATTGCTATCGTTGTTATTACACAATGAATATCATTAATTTGAGACATCCAAGACCTTAACCAATATAACTTACATTTTGGCAATACAACGCAGAAAAAATTGCCATAGTCCATAGAATTAGTTCGTTAGTGTTAACAAATTCAAGGTTACTTGTTAGCCATTAGTTATTACTATCATAATCGTAATAATATATTATATTGATACTGGTACATGTAATATTTGGCGCACAATTTTATATTTATGATACTCAAAAAGATTTTCGTGACTTATTATTGTATTTATTTAATTTTTTAATTTATAACCTTATCTACATTATTTTTTTTATACTTAAATGCTTAATGCTTATATATACCTTACCACATTGGTACACCAAAAGGCAAAAATTACATTATTATACAATACATTAAATGTATTATTTAGTTTTCTTGTAATCATATATATATTTTGATAGAATTTATAGTTGTATATGGTTTTAATATTTCAAGATTAATTCTGGTAGAGAGGGGGGGTAAACCTGCACTAGTGATAAACATTACTAATCATTAAGAATCTCTGATAGTGTTCTGAAATTTAAAATCTGGTGAATGAAATGGCTACTAAGTGTTTGCCCTCCAATTAATTTTATCAAACTCAAACTATAATTTTCAATTTTAAAAACCGATATTTTTGTTAAAAATTTAACATTTATACGCAGTAAAGATTGTTTTGTTTTATATATCTGTAGGTACTTCTGTATTTCACCTATTTATCTATTTTTAATGTAGTTTAAAGTTTTTTGTTGAGTAGATGAAAAATGTAAATTTTAGAAGTTCATAGCTTTTGAAAGTTTTTGATTTAAGTTGTGGAAACTTTGTAGTTTTAAGTATAAAAATCTTAGTAATTTAGAGTAACCTTTGCAACTCCGCTTAGATTCGACTATATAATCCATAAATCGCAGTATTCAATTTAATTTGTTATCATAACTTAATATTTGAAAAAAGTTGTATAAACACACCAGAGTTCCCTAGAACTGTTTTATATTATTCAAATAATTTTAAATTAAAAATAATGGTGTATTCGTATTCTTAGATACTCTAATTTAGATTACCTTCAGTGTTTGTATGGTAATTTGTTTAACCATCAAACTATTCATTATTAACTATTATTTATTATAAAGTACTTTTATATAATATATTTTAATATTAATTGTTTTTCGATTCTAAAATGTTTCATGGTTGGAAATTAAAAGTAGATATTGATTTTAAAATTTGTAATTTACTAAGATTGAAAAGTATATTTTTCTATTTTTACGTCTTAGTCATTTAAATTATTTTATTGTAAAAGTTGTAAACCTAGGTATAAATATATATTGTATTTACTAATGCTCATATCAAATTATATACTCGTGTTTTTTTTATAACTTCATGTATATTATCTATATAGATAAAAGACAAAAGGTACTGCCAAAATAGTGTTGGTAGATAATTGCTTTTTATTTTTTTACAATTGTAACTGATCTCTTCCTTGAGACCTGAAACCGAGTTTGGTGACCTTGGTAGTAGTGCGTGAAGTGTCCAAAATCATTGGAGCCTGGAAGTATCAAGGACCTTGGGATGACGGTGAAGGAGGAGCGATAGGACGGTAGGAAGCGCGTCATTTCCCCGTTTGTAATAAGTTATACATAACGCTCGGTGTATATATATGAAATGTCTTGCCAGGTGCAGAGCAGTTATAGCGCTGTCCATACCACCTGGCTTCTGTTTTTTCCTCGTAGAGCATCGCGCGTTCTCTCTTTTCCAGTAACTCACCCGTAAAACCTCTGGATCTATTCGTCCGTTACATAATAATACAGGCCAGTACACACATATACGTATCCACACGTAAACCGTTTCATAGGTAACTTGAACTTTCTAGGAGCATGACTGTTTTAAATGGTCAAGTCATTAAGATATGCGTTGTACATCTGTACTATACCGGGTGTCTCACTATTGTCATTGTTAATAACTTTATTCTATTATATGATAAAAGTTTTAATTTTAATACAATATTCGTCATAAATTGTTCTTTTTACTCCTCGTAAAAATTATCAAAAATATAAGAGCCCAATTTTTTTTTAAGCCTTATTTGAAGTCTAAATTTAGAAATTATTAATATAATATTCATTTTTTGTCGGAAAAAGTCAGTTTAATCTTGTATTACTACAAAAAAAATTAACTATTGATAACCGTGTTGACACATCACTCAAGGGTTAAAGTTAGGGTGACATGGACCCAACTTAGGGTGGCACGAAATATCAACGGGGAAATTTAAAAAAATCATATTATATTTTATCATATTACTTATTATTATTATTATTTTATTAATACCGCCACTTTTTAAAAACCACCATAAATTTCTCATTAATTTATATAGGTAAATTATTATTATTTTTGCTTTTTTTAAATTTTATTTGCTAATTTAAAGTTTAAACTACAAGTGTCAACGTTTTGAACGTTTTTTTCTATCTACTGTATTTTTTTTTTTTTTTTTTAATAAAAGAATAATTTTAAAATATACAGCTAAGATTTTTTATTATTTTGATATTAGGGTGACGTAGTGTTTGATTCTAGTGGCTAAAGGTGACATGAATAAAAAAAGGTTGAGAGCTGTTGGTATAGATAATGTAAATACATTTTTTAAAAACATTAAAAATAGAGGCGGACACATAATATTTATTCAGAAATGTGTTATTCGTATGTAATATTATTATAATTGTTAATATTGAATTCTAATTTAACAAATCTGTTACAAGACCTATTGAATGACGAGCTACACTCTAAATCATCTATACTACAGAGTGGTTTCTTAGATTTTTTACGTTTTATTTCGCCTAAACGTATTATATAAACACCGAATATAGTCTATTCATAGCTAATTTATACATATATATATGTATTTATAAGTGTATTAGATTGCTTGGTACGTACTAAGTTTAACACGATAACTGATGAGACACCTTGTATTGTAACATTAGCTATATTAAATGTAAATGTTTAAGTAAAAATTAATTGAGAGTTGTAGCATGACCACATGCGATGTTAAAACTAAAAGGTTAGGTTTAAATTATTATAAATTATAAACATAAAATTGTGGTTAAATGGTTTAAACTTTTATAATTTTAATGATCTATAAAGTATATTATTACATTTAATACAATTGTAAATGTAAATTGGTTAATAATTATTGTATATATTTAATATTTTTATGTATACCTATAAGTAAATACTAAATGCTATACTTATGAGTTTTGATTTATTATTATGTTGTTAATTAATATTTATTGATAAATTATAATCACTGATATAGGTATAATATATTACTATTAATTGTTAAATTAAAGAATATTATTTCATATAATTTTTACAAATACTTCATTTAATATTAAAAATACTTATAGTTTATCTTATAAGAATATTATACTTTTTAAAGAATATTGTACTTTTTATTTCTTTTTCAGAAAATTCCTATATATATATATATATATATATATATATACACTAAGATTTGAATAATTTTAACACTAATAAGTAATAACTAATATATCGTTTTATTATTATTGCGAAAAACATATTGTAAGATAAGTATTATAATAGTAGTATAGAGATTAATGCCTTATTTTAAATACGATTTCCGGTCATTCTTAATTGTGTTTATAATTATTTTTATTAGCTTTCACTACAACAGTATTGTACTTTAATAATAACAATTATTAGACAGTAGTTGTTTTATAGTACTATTAAAACCTATACTTAAAACTATACCTATAGTATAGTAATTAGTAATATGTTAAGATGGAAGTTCGTTATTACCATTTTTGGTATGTATTATAGTTTACAATTATAATTAAATCATAGAAATCGTTTTAAATAAAGAAAGTTTATAATTTATTTTGAATGTTTTAGAATTGAACAAAATATATGTTTTAGTTAATATGAGAACTTTAAGTCCAATGAAAAATTTAAAAATAAAGAAGGAAATGATCGATATGATATTTAGAGTTAAATATAATTAGTGTTTTTAAATTTATGACATTGGTGATTGCCGATTGGTTATGATTGCTATTCCCCTATACATATATTATGTGTAATATAGTGATTACTGTTGTACACACTTCTTGTTTGATAGAACTAATTTTCCGGTTATTATTATTTATCTAATTCTACTTACCGCCAACAAAAATATTGCACGTACAATGGATATGAATCACACTTCAGTTTATCAATTATTCAATTTAAAACACGATGCAAAGACTCAATAGCTTAATAACTTAATGTATGTTTTAATTTCCGGCGTTAATATACATAATATTATAATATATTGCTCACTTCAGAAAAAGTAGGTCAAAAGCGCGTTTTAAATCTAACATTCGACTTTTGTCACGAACTATTGACCTATTAAAATACAGTTCCTTGTGGGTACTTCTTACTAGTTTTTGTATTACATTGATTTAAATATTAATTTTTATTTTAAGTTTTAAACCTTATCTGGTTTTATATTTTTTAGAATTTCGTTAAGACTCAGAATCTATTGTTTACTTAAATATTAACTATAATAGTAAAACTATTTTATTTCATGATGTTTAATTATTTTATACTATATACTAGCTATCCTCCCCGTACACTTTGTTGTCCGTAAAAAAATGCTATCTTTTTTGTAATTCAAATTTTATTCAATTAGTTATTAAATACAAGGTATAATGGTATTCAAACCTCAAAAAAGGATTAGATTTAAGTTAAATTTTGATTTGATTTTCAACACAATAATTATATTTTTCACATTTCTTCACGCTTATTGTGTTTATTTACATTAACGTTTTTATTCTTTCAACTTTTATTCCACCTGTGTGATAGTGGAAACCGTCAGTATATAAACATCTATAAGTGACGAATACAATTTTATCAACTTATTAAAAATTATTTCATCATTAACTGACATTGTGAGGACATTGTTGTCCCCCTATTCACAGCGTCGCATCGCCCGTCCGTTTCATTACTTTGTTTTTGTTTAGCATTCTTTCTGCCTTTTATTTTTTTGCTCGGATTCTAGGTGTCATAGTATAATGTTAAATAGCCTTCAACTTTCTTTAAAAATTGGTATGTCAAAAATCTTAATTTTGTTATAACCCATTAAAATATGAATAATAATATGTGCTTATGTTAATCTGAAATATAATTTAACTACAACCACTTTGTAATAATTAAATAAATTGTATATTTATTTTACTAATAAACAGTATTAATTATTATTAAAATTATTTTTTGAGTATAATATTATAGTGTAATAAATGTTTATTCTACAGTTAATAATAAATATCATTTTAAAAACGATTGTAGTAAAATAAGATATACGAAATAATTTTGCCTATGCATTACGCCTAAAAAATGATTCAAAGACTTATACATAAATAATTATATTTTTTAATAAAATATCTATTTATTAAAAATAAAATAATTTAAATGGTTTTTTTGTTATATGTTGTGTATAGTTTAAATTTAATTTAAAAATTTACTTCTTAAAAAAATATATTAGTGTGTATATTATTATA
Organism: Aphis craccivora; assembly: GCA_009835225.1. Lineage (NCBI taxonomy): Eukaryota > Metazoa > Arthropoda > Insecta > Hemiptera > Aphididae > Aphis > Aphis craccivora. The sequence goes on from VUJU01000430.1 coordinate 28,401, forward strand.
GTTAAATAAGAATGATATATAAAATATATAGGTACAATTTATAACTACATTATTCTATTATCATAAAAACTATCCTTAGAGAACTTGTTACTTCTTTTTTTATTTAAGGTTTATTATTTTTTTGAGACAATTTATTCACCCTCATTGAATGTTATGTATATATATATATATATATATATTATACATATATCCATTATCCGTAAGTTACTACACCCTAAAATCTAAATAAATTGTTTTTTTAATATGTATGAAGAAGGGTGTAATGTAATATTTTTTTAACTTAAAAAACATAATTGTAAAAATAAATTATTTATTTAAAAAAAGAGTGATGATTACCCACGATAAATCAATTTAAATCTTTAAATACAACGATTCATATGGTTAAGACGTGATACATTTTATAATTTTATTTAAGAGAACGTTGTACCCGCATGTGTTGTCTCCGTCTTGAACACATACGACATAGCAAAATTGTATTCACAAGTTTCAAAAGTATGCTGTTAGTTTTAATATTAGAGGGAATTGTACTATTATATAATTTAAATGTAAGATTATTATCTAGGGCCCCACGTAGCCTTTTATTGATATTATTATTTTTAAGTAACTTATGATCATTTTAAAATGTAGTTTCAAAAAGGCCATAACTTACTTAAAAATAATAATATCAATAAAAGGCTACGTGGGGCCCTACATAATCATCTTACCTTTAAATTATATAATAGGTCAATTCACTCTAATATAAAAACTAACAGCATACTTTTGAAACTGGCGAACGAAAATTTGCTATGTCATACGTGTGTAAGACGGAGACAAATAATAATATATACTATTATACTATATACCTATTGTACATAACATTTTGTGAAAATTAATTATTTTCAGTATTTCATAATTTTCATTCTAAACATAAATTATTCTATTTTGTATAATATAATAAAAGTTTTCTCATATTCTTATTTTTCATTAACGTTATCTTCTAAAGTTAAGAAATTTCATTTTAAGAAATCGAAAATTGGTAACATTTGGGTATGTTATTCTAATGTATTACAATATTAAATCGAAACTGAAAATAAATATGCGATGAGAAAAAAATAACTTTTCTATCAGAAATTTGTAATGTTGCACATTTTATGTAAGGTCACGTATGCAGCGCTCCGCGTATTTATGTCAAATAAACTAGGTACGTGTCTTTCGCATCGTAATATAATAAACCATTTCTCGATGTACCATCTGTAGGCGTGGTTTCGGTAACATAATATATATCGGCTGTGGAAGTTTTTATTTATCGTATGTATTGCCTATAAAGAAAATAGTAATCGTCGTGTTTTGTTCGTGAAGTACTCAGGTTCCTCAGTTTCCTGGTGTACAAAAACAAGGAAGCTGACGACCTCTGAGAGTAAAAAAAAGAGAAAAAAAGACCCTATATCGACATTGCGATGTCGTATGTTGGATTTTGGGCGTGCACTGTAGTCTTACCAGGTGCTTGTATTTACGTATTATTCTAAATTCCAACAAGGGATTTTTTTAAATATCGCGTGCCCTGTTTAAATAGCTTTGGAATTATTTTTATATTATAAAACGTTTCTCGACTGAACCGGTTTTTCGGCGCCAGTTGTTTTTTCATTATTAATATACATTACTCACCGATATTGTAATATGCCGACTTTGGTGTGTAAAGAATTTGTCACGCGCGTGCTCACCGATTACTAGATCGGATTAAGGATATTATGAAGTAAATCGTGGTTTTATTTTGATTATTTCTATACAGTTCGGTAAATTCTGAAAACTAAATAAGTGCATTGGGAGGAAAGTATGTATAATATTTGCTTTTAGATATACCGATCATTATTTGTTCGCGAATGTAACATTTAACCATTCCTTTGTCATTTTCCCATTAGCTGTTATAAAGTAGCAACTGCAAGTGACGTTCGGGTATCATTGTAATGTCAAAAATTTCGTTTGGTGAAGTTAATATTTTTTACTATCAATAACATGAATACTATACGATTGTAGATCTACATATGTACCATTATTTTTGAAAACGGTTATACACGAAAATGTATGTCTACGATATTGTTTTCCTTTATCGATTTAGTCTAAGATATCCAAGAAATAACAAAACTACAACTACAAGCACGTGATACGCGATATACAACGCGTGCTTGCTGTAGAATTTACATAACTAATTGTGTAGGTCACGCATGTTCTCAGTCACGTACTTGATAGTTTTTACTCTAAAATGTTGTCGTAATTTAATATTCAGATAATAATTTCAATGTGTATAAAATCCATATGCATCATTTACTATATAGCTGGCAAAGAAAAACAGATAATTTGTCGAACTTTTAGTTGTTTGTAATGTCACGACGAATTCGGACGAGTATTCTTATTTCTTACGTGACATCAATTTACAATTTTCTGTAGCGTAATATTATTATTATTTCTGATATTCAAATTTATATTATTATTTTTTTCCTACTATAGGTACGTTTGAAACCTTTTCTGCGATGTTAAAATGTTACATTTTATTTTATTGGTTTTGACTATTTGTCTGTATACGTCAATTTTTAAATTAAATAGAAATATCACTGAGTAAAAATCTTACAAATACATTGTTAGTAAATATTAAAAGGCACTGTTCATTGACAGAAAATCGATTTCAGTTTGTAAAAATTAATTTCCCTTTCATTTTATTTTACTAGAATGCAAGGTTACTGACATTTCCGATGTAAACGGTGCAGTGAATATTTTTAAATTATATTTTTGTACCTACTAATATTATTATTGTTTGTAACATACCTACCATTATTTTGTTTAGGTTAGCTAGGTGAATATTAAACTTGTTATTTGTATAACAATATTAATGTCCGATATTAAAAATTGATGGGTTAAATTAGATTCATATTTTTTGACATAGAGGTAAATATATTTTAAAATATTTTTTTGATCATATTTACTTTAACGGTGATATAACAATTTTAGATGGTTAAATCATAGACATTTTAGAAAATAAGATATAAACTATATACCTAGTAAAAAGTTATATTTACGATTCAAAAACTAAAAGTTAATGACAAAATTAAAATTATAATGAGTTATTGGAAACGTATAAGTATAATTATGAAATTTTAATATTGGTTTGTTTAATATACATGGCTGGTATTTCAAGTGTTATTTATTATATCTAAAATATTTTCGAAGACGTTTTTAAACATTTATTAGTCATTAATTCATTAAACTAAGTATAAAAATACCTATGCCAGTTTTTTGAATTCGTTTTTTTATGTAGGTACTTTAACGAATTTTATTATAAAAATTAATGTTGGGACTGTTTTAGACACTCGTTTTATTTTTCAAATTGCCATGTTCCGTAATGAAGCGTTTTTTTAAATTAATCTCTTAAAAATTAAGGATAAAAAAGAAATATTTTATGTGTTCATTTCTAGAGAGTATTCGAAACAACCGGTTAAACAAACTACAGTAGGCGCCCGTCTAGAATTACCCAAGACCGTCCGAGGGGTTGTGATGGAGGAGCGGGTTCATGTTTCTCGGGGTTTGTTTGTATGTGTGTGTGCCATTACCCTTCATATTAAGAACCTGCAGCTGGAAACTACCGCCGTCACTAGATTTGGCCCGTGCCACTTTGGACCTTTAGAGTCGTGCAATACATAATAAGAAATTCAAAACAGTTTTAACGAGTTCAGTATTTCCGAATAGCTAAATAGTTCACAGTATTTTAAAATTAGAGAATCTGTTTTATTCTATTAAAATATTCAAAACGTATTTTTTTTTATTTCGTTGTTTTGCTATGTATACCTTGTATTTTTTTCACGTTTTCTAAAAGTGTAATAACTTATAACAGGGATAAACAACAAATATAACTGTCATTTGTCAAAATTGTATTTTCTTTTTAAATTTCAGTGAAATATTAGTAATTCAAATATTCAAGGTATACAAATTCAAAAAAAAAAAAAAATATTAAATCTTTTTTTAAATTATCGATTTTCAAAAGTTTTTATTTTTAAAAAGTTTCAATTCTTTATATTAGGTACATTAAATGAATTACAATTATAATTATAATGCTGTAATACAAATAGTAAAAATGTAAACTTGAGTGTGTACGATTATCCAAAATGCATTATACACCTTAGAATATATAATATTTTATTTTGTTTGTATAAACTGTAGTTAAGGGTAGTTAATGGTTATGTATAATAGGTAGACTAGAGATTTAAAGAGTAATATATATCTATGTAGTCCTAACTCCTAATCTCATCCGGCAATAAATTAAACACGTTTAGAGTTATAATAAATATAATATTGTTGTAACGTACATGATGATATATCATATATATATAAACTGTAAACTGATTAGTCAAAGTTGTAATACTCTAATTATTAGTTCAATTACTATAAAATACTTAACTCCACTAAAAAATATTTTAAGTGTTGTTATTAACTGTTTACCTATGGACATATAGTTTTATTATCTTACTGTAATGAGATGTGAAAAATATTTCTTAAACATTTTATTGAGCTTATATTATAATTATGTTTTATAGTCAAAAGTAATATAATTGACAACATAGTTATTTGTAATAAATAATTGTTTTTTTTTTCATGATAAAATGTAATAAAGTAATTCTTAACTATAATAAACTTTAAAATCTTAATTTTTTAGTGTATAAACTATAAATTGTGATAAGTTTTCTGTGTAACAGTCAAATTTGTGTTGCAAAATATTACGATTGATGGTTATTTTAATATTTCTATTAATCTATTTCCTTTTAATGTCCAAATTCGTTATACCAACGTAAAAATTCGCTTGTTTTAAGTTATTTAGTTACAAACTATAAAGTATAATCTATACATATTCCAAGTGAATATAAAAACTTATTGAAGCGTTAAATCATTGTTTTTGTAACAGTTCGTAATATTATACAGAAAATAATAATAGGTATACTCTTAGTACATACCTAATATACAAGTATATATTATATCTGTATAGTACGTCCTATATAATATATAATATGATGTCAGGAGTTGATAAATTGTGATTAAATCAATCATATACGAGTATTAAATAGAACACGATATTGAAAACCCATCGTCATACTTTTTATCACGGTGTTTGGCCTATTGTGCGATTTCGTATTGTGGGTGGTGGCGGCGACTACCCAATTAGACGTGTTCACACATGCCACGACGTGTGTAAAGGTGTATAATACCGTAATGATTTTGCGATTTTCGGTAGTTGTTTACGAGAAAATAAGGAAAGAAAAAAAACACCACCCCAAACAGAAGGGCTCGTGCTGGGCGCGCAAACACGGGAACCCGATAGAGTAACATTTGGCAAACTCGAGGCGCGCGCGTCCGTCACAGTAGCAGCAGCCATCGGAAGAGCAGACGGCTCGCGTCCCCCGCCCCCGCCGCCGAAGACCCTGCTAAGTACCCTGCGCGGGAGCGCGTTCACTCTATCGCATACATAGGTAAGAGCGAACGCGTTGTGGGAGGAATTAAATTAAAACTTGTTAAAAGGGAGTTTGCAACAATCTGACGGGCAGATGGTGGTGGCTAAACAGTCCGCCGTCGCCGCCACCGTAAGCCACGTGTTGCTGTGTATACCAACAACCCCTGGCGATTATTATACGCATACACATAGGTATAGGTACTCTACATCATACGCACATCCTCCTTGCAAACATAATATGTATAGCCACAGTAAACCAGTATGTATATAAATATAATATAAGTAAATGTAAGTGTAACCGTTACGTAAAACGTGACGCGTACGATTTTTATGTTAAATTGTTTATGCTTTATGTCGTATTGCCGAGTATGAGAAACGTGTGAAATTGCATCCATTTCAATCCATTCCAAGTATTGGGTAAATGTGTACAGTAATGCCACCCCGTGATATTCGTGGGCGCGTACAACGTGTATGATAGATTCTTGGGAATAAGTATACGAGGTAAGGTGTAAACGACTGCGTATACCTATAATATAGACTACGCGTTACGTATAAATGTAGGTATGTATGTATATATAATATTAAATGTTGTAGACAAGCGACTGAAATTGAACACGTACGGTATTATGCGCACGTATGTCTATTCGAAAAAAAATATTATTATTATTATTTGTATAATATATTATATGGATAATGAATGCTATACTTATAATACTCGCGCTCGGTAAATTTTGTCGGTATTGTGTACGTGTATACGTGGACCCGAAGGGTTGAACCGTACCGTTAAGGTACGTGCCACAATAACGGCGGACAGATGTGAGACAAGAGAGATGCCGAGACACCAAATGGCACACGACCGCTGCAACCTGATACCGCCAGCACCGGGTGCTTTTGCTTTCGATATATATATTATGTATATGTATTTTATTTTATATTTTATCCTAAACACCCGTTCTCTTCTCCTCGTGTGTGTGTGTGTGTGTGTTTTTAAAGGTCTAGATCCGTCGCCGGGTATGTATAATATTATATACCTGTGCGGCTGCACGGCCGGCCGTCCATGGTCCGTCCGTCCGCCCTGCACCATACGCGCGCGCGCCGTTTATTTGTATATATTTTATATTATAATAATATGTATACGTATACGTTTTATTCGGCCGAGTGCGAGGGAGATCGTGTTACGTCGGCCGCACGCCGTGTTCATTGAACCGTACTGTTATATATTCGTATAATATTAATAAATAATATTATATAACTTTAATAAGTATAAAATACGTCATAATAATATAATACAATATGTGCCGTCCGTCTGCGTGACCAACAGTCTGTATGCGTGTCGAAAATCGTTGTACATATATATAACTATAAAATTCGTCTCATCGCCACCGTTTCGTTTTCGACGAGCCGAATCAAATATAATACACACACACAGAGGTACCTACCGCAAAAAAAAAACCGCGTGTCTCGAGAGTCAGGACTTATACGTTTAGGAGAAAAAAAAACCCGAGAAAACGATTTGAAAGGTCAACGCGTGTTAATGAGAGGAGAAAAGACGACCTATATATTTGTTTTTTGTTTATTCGGGTTTTTTTTTTCCATGTATCGTTACTAATTGAATACCGCGAGCGCGGCGCTAACGGGGCTGTTGCTGCAGGACAAATGGGGGCAAGCTGAGGTGTCTGGGCCGGTAACAGGATGCTGGGACACGTGTGCCGCCGTGCCCCGTTTGCGGCGCATATATATTCTTTAAATATAGAAACGCCGGCACACGCGGCGGCCAGGGGCAGATGGGACCTCTCTCGTTCGTCTCTCCTTCTGAGTCTCTCTCTCGATTCTATCGTCTCGTCGCCGCGGCAGATGTGGAGCAAAGCGTTGCACAGGTCCTCGACGCGTGCAGATTCTTGTACGGGGCGCGCGCGCGTTCGCTCCCGACACACGTCGACGACGATGACTACGACGACGACAACAACCCCCTCAAATATATTATATATATATATATATTTATAAACGTATCGCGGTTACCTATACACTCTCTGTTTTTCCTCTTCCTGTGCGCGTCGATGGCCATATGGCACATTTGAACTCCTCATCCCGCCCACCACCCATTTACGCACAGGCACACGTCTTATAATGTAATGTATATATATATATATATATATATATAAATATGTGTAAAAATATGTGTATTATGTATGTAATAGCTTCATTACCAAGAGTCGCGGTAATGAACTGTGGACGAGGTGTATAATAATAAACTGTCTCGTAAGGTCGTCGTGGCCCGAGCCTGCAGTTTAGCAATATGCACGTTGCTGCAGTAGGTCGGTGATTCTGAATGCTATGTTATCGTTCGTGGTATATACCTACCTTTTAAGCATAAAATAATCTCTGAGCAATTTAATATACATTTACGCGCAATGTGTCTGCTGATGCAGATATATCGGAAATCGATTCGTATTTTGAATATATATATATATATATGTAATATTGTATGTATATTATTGAAAAAACCATTTTATAGTGTATATAAACAACGCTGAGTATATAGAATAAATAAAGTGATTTATTTAATGATAATAATATATATTTAGTAGTGACGTATAGTGAGTATAGGACTATAGGATTATTGGAGAATAATAGGCATAAGTCGAATGAAATGTGAAAAAACGAATTTGTAACGCCTTCGAGCGTTCGTCGTCTTTCCAGTTTCCATACTAGTTCGTTATCTAGTAGAAAGGGTGTCTTTCCTCTCGTCGGGGAATAGAATTAGTTCGTGACGCTTGCAATAAATTACAGTGCGAAAAAGAACGGACTTTTTAATGGGGGAGCGCGTACCGGGAAAAAAAAATGAAGTTTCTTTACCCACGGGACGTATATAAATTGAACAATTTATTTCTGGAAACACACGCGTATATCTCTGCTTGCAAGGGACGGAAAACGGGGTTAAACGCCTCGTTATTTATATATATATACATGCGTGTATACGATATACCCCTAAGGTGAAAACCGGTTCAATGGAACAAACACCGTGCTTTACGTTGCACAGTCAACATGTTAGTTGTATATTTATACTCGTATAATAGTGCTTAGGGGTATGTGTTTTCTCACTCGCGTTCGTGTGCCTCGTGCGTTGTATCTTTGCATTACGTTTTACGATGCATGTCGAGACCGTATATCAAGAGAAAGTGATATAAAATGAATGATGTTATATAGGATAATTTGACGTACATGGGACGTTCGCCTGATATTAATATATGTATACACGTACATATCATAATGTTTTTAATACGTAGGGTTTCTATATAGCTGGGATCGCGTGCCAAATATATCGTTTTATAAACGCGTCTCCATGTGTTTTATATATATAATTTATAATATATATATATATATCATCGATAAAAAGGCATAATAAGGAAATTGCTGTTTTTCCAAAGAGTCATTGGTTCGTGTATGGTTTTTTTCCAGACGTCTGTACAACTTTTAATGTTCTCCAGTCATGACTCATGACTATGCCATTGGCAGCAAAACGGGACGCCATAAAAATTGAATCACATTTTATTTGTTTACTAATGGTTTCAAAAAATGTTCATAATATTATTATACATATATACATGTATATTATAAGTACAGTATAATATATAATGTTAATGCCTGGAAAACAGACCATTCTTTTCCGGTAAACATTTATCAAATCTTATTGAAAATTCTTGAAATATGTATTTTATACTATATAAAACTAGTCATAATTTTTTTTTAAATTTTAAACCCTCTTCATTTAATGACCAAAAATTATCTATTTTTTTCATGTCTGATAAATATTCATAATAATTATTGAGTTTTAGTGTTATCCCTACACAAATGTTTGGGGTTGGAAGAACTCAATATATAATTATAAATAAATCATTTATAAAAATCACAGAGGGAGACTCTGAACTATATAAATTAATCCATTCGTTTTGATACAGATTTCGTTGACGTCGCCGTAAGACGCCTCATTTGAACTACAGGTGATAATAGCTTCGGTGGTAATTTATATACCTAGTTGGATACCTACCCTGGTGGGTATTGCCCCTTCCTCCCGGTCAACCCTTAAAATATAACACTGGTTACCTTACTTAAGGTTTTTACTCGGTTTTTATAAATCTATAAATAAATACCACGTGTCAGTTAAATTCCAATTAAAAAAAAAGGTTTGCATATAATGTTATTCAATAAGATATTTGATTAATTCTAATTTTTAAAGTATTGACTTAAGAGAATGTTATCGCAATATTTGTTTTCTCTCTCAGACCCACGCACTACATAGATTATACTCTTTCACCTAAAATCGTTTTTTTTTATAATTATTGAGTAACGTTAGAGGAAAATCATCTATTACAATAACTATAGATTATAATATTTTCGAGAGTATGACTTATCGGTTTTATACTTTAGATTAGTTTTTAGTTTTGAATTCAATTTTCAAAATAAAATAAAAATGTTGTACATTTAAATGATATTTAAACTTGTTTAAAACAATATTTAGAAAAATTGATATGTCATACTCTCAAAAATATTATTTTCTATCGTTTTTGTAATGGGTGATTTTACTTTAAAATTATTCAAAATTATATAATAAAAAAATTATTCTGAGTAAATAGGTTTTGTCTATGTCGAGCATGACTTAGAGAGAGAAAACAAACAGTGCGCTGACATCCTCTTAATAAATGTATACCTACATTAATAGTTTTATGTAATTGGCTTAATAGTTCTTAGTCTAAACAAACAGCCGTCATATAAATATTTAACAACATCGGTATTGTTCAATAATAGTTAATATTTATATATATAATAATAATATATTATATACATTGAAGTAGGTAATTTAAGTATAATATTAAAAATAAACTAGAAAATCAATTAGAAATAATTATTATTAGGTATACTCATATACCTATATTTAATTTAAAAAAAAATGTTTGTTCAAAAGTAAACCCAGCAATTTTATTTTTATACAATTTAACTTAAGAATTAAAGTTGAAATATATTTTATCATATAAGTTAAAAATTATTATGTGAATGTCTTCTTCATCTCTTCTTTCACTGAGAACTTTCCAGATTCATTGTAATATGAATTAAAGTGAAATATGTTACTATTTTAAAACAGTGAGTTTATAAATTCTAGTAGGTACTTTTTGAAAACAAAACCGATGTAAGAATAATTTATTACACAAATACATTCTAGACGCAATATATTATATGCTCATAAAATATAATATACACAGTATTTTTATAGGTTTTTATTGGAATATTATCATTGCTAATGTGTTTTTATAATATACTTTAAGTATACTCAAGTTGAATACATTTATGCATTTTCATCATATACTGCAAGGATTACATACATGTTGTATTATTTATTCGATAATATGTTTTACTTAAAATCTGGTGAAGAACCGTTATAGTATCGTATATCAAAGAGCAACGAATCAATAATATTGCCTATTCAATGCGCCTTACAGTATTAAAACAAGTTTAATGGCGCCTAGCTGTTGTGTACATTTATTATAGTTTATTATATAACTTTTGTTTTAAACGTTTGTAATTATCTTTAACAACTATCTTATTGGAAACTAAGTTTTAAACCCATAACCGTCACCATATTAATTTATCCATGGTACTCGTATCTCTCCACGCCGTTATAATATCTACTATTATAATTTGTAATATCTGATAATATTAGTATAAAATATGTTTATCTAGTCATTATTTAACGTTGAATTTTTATGTGTATGTTACAATGCAAATATATTTCAATTATATCATTATAAAATATAAATAATAATAATTATTATTTTATATCATTTCTCCAATATAATATATTACTGTATACTCGTAAGTATGGTTTGTGCCTTCCTCACCCGCTGCTCCAGTTTTGGTTCCGTCCTGCAAAGCCCCGGTCCGAAATCGTTTACTTACAAATATATGAAAGCTGTGCCGATGTATTGTTAAAAGCCAGCTAAAGCAATAAAACCTTATACATTTTCGGAGACTATTTCTTTTCCTTTTATTTTTTTTCCATCCTGCAACCTCTCCCCTCGAACGTTTGTCTCGTCTACTAAAGTTTCCCCGTATTATACATAAATGGAAGTCTACGGTCGTTCGGATGGCGCCAATGTCTCCCGAATCGTGAGCCGTTTTCCGTTGGGTAAGGTTAGTCCTCTAGTCGAATTCTCATAAAATATCGCATAATACGGCCCATAAACAATTCACAGTTTCGTAACGCAGACGAATTTGGAACGGTATCAATAATAGCGACGCGCGCACCGCGTCTAGACGGGCACACGAATAAAATGTCTCAAAATTGTGGCGACGAGTATTTATATAAGAGATACCTATATATGTGTGTATAATACTACACATTGAGAACTTTTTCGTACAAATCTAACTTATTATAATATATTTCATTATAATCCTTTATGCATAATATAATGTATCGATTTTGTTTCATTTTTATACGTATTTAATATTGTATGTATAAAGTGTAAGTCAGAACGAATCGAATGTGTTCCGATCGCATATTATTCGTGTAAATGAATACAACGAAATCGACCCTTTTACTCGACTTACCTTCTGTAGGCTCGTGTTAATCGAAAGCAGCCATAGAAAAAAATATAGTAAAACGGTCGTTTGTGTAGAGAGCCACCTCCGTGCCGCTGGCCCTTTAGTCTTACATATGAGCTGACGTATAGGTTATGATCGTAACCTCCATAACTCCGCTATAATCTTATTTAAAATATATAATAATATATTATTCTATGTAGTGCGCCGCCTACTTGTCAGCTTTAGTTGAATTAAATTATTGATGTATTAATATTAGCGTTGTTGACATCTATACTTATTCAATAACCAATGCTTATCGAGTACTCAGTAAAATACAGACACAGACGTATACAAGTGGCGCATAAACTTCTTCCTCTCTCCGGAAATTATCAATTTAACTAAGTCTATGTGACACACAAGTATATTATTAGAAGTGTCGCAATTCAGACACGTAGATTCTATACGCTGTAACGTGGGAGCTTGTAAAACTAAATTACATTTATACAGTTATTAATTGCCATATATGCGTATATATATATATTTAATATTTATCATTGCAATCGTCGTTACTCATACTTTAGATCATGTATGTTTTACTATTTATTAGTGTTGTATACCTACCAATACAAAACGTGACACTCAATCATTTCTGATTTATATTTTTCAACATAATATTATTAGCATCCGATGTCAAAAAAAAATTTCATAAAATTATATACACCATAGTTTTTTCAACTTTCAACCATGTTGTAGTAAACTGATGTCATTTGATATATATATATATATATATATATGATATTTATTTCCAAATAAAGATCCTTTTTTATGTAGTCCACGTATATATAGTTTCAATTGAATATTGTTGGTTTTCTAGAAAATTTTTATAAAATTCTAAAAATCATAATAAACACTAATTTTCTGTGGTGTACCTATATACACATAGAACTGCAAGTACAATATATTTAATTATATGCTCGTGTAATTATTGTTTTAAAAAGTAGTTTATTATAGCGTCGTATAACCTTAACAGAAAATATGTAGTAAACTGTAAACATTAGTGTTGGGTATATAATAATTGTATATATTAATCAAAAGTATATTATGATAAAATAATTGGATTTGATAAAATATTATACACACGTACGATCGTGCTACTATGAGTCAGAAATATTAATTTGCTTTGCTTTAACCACGAGTTCGCTCATACATGAAATTTCGTTATGTTTCAATAATCACACATGGTGCCTTATTACAAACGAGTACCATAATATTATACGAGACTGCAGGCACAATAATCGATGAAACTACTCACTAGAGTGAACACTGGTATTTAATAATATTGCCGCGCGTTCGAGATTTGTATAATAGTCCAATTTCATTCGATGCGTGTCCATACGATAGAAATAAAAGCAGATGCTGTGTTCGGATCATTAGATCGTGGACACGAAACGGTATTATTGACATGGGGCTTGAGCACAAAAAAATATTAACAATAATGCTAAGTAGCATTTCTACTTCTTATTATTATCAATACAATAAGTAGGTAGGTATAACAGTAGGATTTTTTTAATTTGAACATACATATTGTGCGTGGGTGCAAAATGCTTCTTATATAACATTATTGACAATAGAGATGTTTGGATTATTTTTAAAGTGTCATATAAATACCTCCATAGGTAATTTTTGAAAGAGAAAATGATGACATTTTATTGTAAAATAAAGTACCTTTTTTATGCGGTATAACATTTGTAAACTATATAAGTACTATAATATAGGTAGTGTATATATCATATATATATAAATTATATTTTAGTATATTATATATTGTTATTGTTGTTGTCGTCATTGACTTCATTTAAAGTAATTTTGACATACGATCGTATACTCCGGACGAATGAGCAAGTAAGATTATTTACTTTCATTGCATCACCACTTGAGTATTTAATGTATCTTTTTATTTGCTGAAGTCCTGAAATTATTATAATAGACTGATAAATATTTTTACATAAGTTATTATTTGCAAATAGTCTCATCGCTGGTATACAACTATATAGGTTTACCGCATGTCATTAGGGATGAATGTGGTGGTCAAGCTGTGAAGGAAGTTTTTATACGAAACCCACAAACTATGGTCGAGGTCTTGGGTCGCATATTTGTTCATTTTTTTCTTCTTCTATTGAATCATATAAATCGTGTGTGGTGGGACGTCAAAGTGCGCAGGACGTTTGGGGAAACTCTTAAAAAAGAGATATCAGTTCAGTTTCCGATTAACAACAGTTACGAATGTTTCTTTTTATGATTCATATTATTTATCGTAATTTTTAGACGCAAATTATAAGTATAATGTGTGATATTAAAGTGTTAACGATTGAAATGCATATAAATTTAAGACATGCGGATGCCAAGAAAATAGGTGATTTTATTTATTTTATTAATTATAAAACATCTTTATTTCTTTATTTTAAAATTAAAACTTTACAAAAATGTTTATTACTTTTAAATAGAAAAAAATAGTTTACTTTATAATGTTTTTGTGTATGAGATCAGAGATAGGTATTTGTTTAAATATCTGTAAAATATTATTCATTATTGTTAGAGTTGACAGTTCAAAATATTAAACATTTGACACATAATTTTCGAGAAGTTGCAGTGTAACCATGTATTTATGCTAGCTATTTGTTTTTAACTGTTTTAGATAATTATCAATTTAGAATATAAAATTATGTTTAATTAATATTTATCAACTGTAAACAGTAAACCGCTATAATCGGTTAATATATTAATATATGATAGAAGGCACATTATTTGATAAAAAATCCTAGACGGTCACCCATCCTAGTAAGTAGTAATAACTACTTATATAACGTTTATCGAGGATTATCTCGTCATTACTGGTCTAAACAAGTTAATCGTTTACCGCCGCGCCAGGTCGTCGGAGAACGATTGTAATCGAATTCCGTATTTAATTTTTACACGTTTTCTTTAGTGCTGTTTCGTGTTTTTTTTTTTTTTTTTGTGTACTTATAATTAATTGATTAAAACATATATAAAACGATTTTAATTTTATCGTACATGTAATGACAACAGTTATTAATTATGTTTTAGTAAAACTTGATACGACTAATCGTCGTATACTGGGCGCACTCGCGTCTCTATCTATTAAGCAAAACGATTTGTTATCATATTTTATTCTTTAAACGTTATTCGTATAGATTATACTCGTTTAAGTATACATTGGGTGGGGACATTAACCAGTTAAAAATTTAAGTCAATTTTAATTGAGTTTACTAATGGCTAACGAGTTACATTTTTTTTTATTAACTTTCAACTTAATGAGTTACTTTTGTTCTAAATTATTCCTTGTTATTCTTTAAGTGTATTAGTTTTAAGTAGAAAATAATTATGTATATTATTATGCAAAGATTTATTTAGTTTTTCCCTTCACACTCCATAAATGTGATGTTATATTATTAAAAATAAACGTTTTATAAAATATATTGAAGATATGTAATTGCGAATAAGGTTATGTTTTTCCATTCAACTTTTTAGTATATTAAAAAAAATATATTTATTCGAAATTACTTACTTATACTGTTTTCTATATTAATAACAAAATACTAATATTATGTATATTATATTGTTTCGTGTAAGTATATATTAATACCATAAAAATAAATTTCAAAAAATCAAACTCGGGGCTACGATATTTGTAAAAAATGTTATGGTTAACTTTTAATGCTCTGATATAATTTGACACGCCTCTCATAGCAGGCAAGAGTAAACAGTCCCGGGGATGTGTACTATTATACCATACAAATTTGATTATACAATTTATGTTATGTATAAGAACTGTTAGATATTTGAATAATAATTAATAACAATAATTTACCGGTGATTCGCACATTCCTGAAGGGTTGATTTATGTGTGTTCGTATAATAATATGATAATAATATCATAACCACCAGTGTGGTGGCGTGCGGGTAGTAAAAACGAGGCATGGGCCGGCGGCGCGTATCCGGTTCGGGCACGGTCGTCGGCGGTCGTGAGCCGGTTGGCCCGTCGGCTGGCGGCGGCGGCGGCGGCACCGTCCCTCCTGTACACACGACTACACACACACGCACGCACGTCAGTCGAAGGTTCGTTGCTCGGTCGGCCGTTCGTCGTCTCTCTCTGTTCGCGTAATCTTATCTGGTTCAGGTGTCGTGTATGATATTATTATTATATTTATTTACTTATTCATTTATTACAAATTTATTATCACACACACCCACGTGCGTTGGTAACACATTCTATGTGTGGTATAATAATCATATTAAAAATATGACGTGCATCGTAATCGGGTTTATTTGGGTTCTATCGTTATCACCTCATGCCCGAGTGAAAACCCCGATTCGGTAAGTTTGTGGTGCGAGCGAAACGAGTTATTCTTGAAAACGAATGTTTTTGCGAAAGACGTGTGCCGGTGGTCTCCGCTCCTGATGTCGTGTGCTTTTTTTAATGAATTGTAAAACACAAAAATTTTCTTTTAATTGCCTTTTTTTAAAACCATTTTCAATTTAATTTTTGTTATAATCTTTAATGAGTGAATTATATTGCCCTTAAGTTTAATTTTGTTAAATCATACCGTTCTTTGTGAGTAGTGCGATTTTTTTACTCTGTGTCAATTTTACTCCACTTGGATTGAAATATACTTTGTCGTATTACTGTCGTCTTATACCTGCTATATAATATAGTATAGTTTTACCGTTCTCAAAATCACAATCAGTGGCGTTTGTACAGTGATGTAGTGCGTAAGGTTTGCGTGTTTGTCGTTAACGATGTAATTACGTCTGAAACGATGTCAGAACACGTTCTTACTATTACGGGACTAGATTCCTGAACGTCGAAAAGGACGCAGAGAAACCTAAGTCCGAACCGAGACGACAAGATTTCGAAAAATCGACGATGGTAGAGCGAATCGAAAACGAAACGGATTGTAATATGCCACAAGGCTCCTGTTGGTCTACGGTGTATTCTGGCTTTTATTTATTTCTCGCCAGGCATTCAGGTAATCACTTAATATACATTATTTTGATAAACACGCCGCCGTTAATTTAATTATTTATTAAGAAGAGTGGGAGATTATAGTGTGTGTACTGTTGTGTGCATGTGACTCGATATGTGCATTTTTATTTTCTATTCGACGTGTTCAATCGGTATTGCTTATTCACAATATGCATTTTTTATTTAAATTATTATTCACAGAGATATTTCGTTGAGTGGGCTTTATTTCCATTCACTGTTATAGAAACCATCTTAAGTACCTTAATCGACATTAGTTATTGAACACGCATGATAACCGATAACAAATTTATTTTTATAAACCGCAATTTTATCAATATTTTTCTTCTCGATAAAATTTAAAGTATTTTTACAGAAATCGGTTATTGCGTTAGATTTGGATAATATTTCGTTCATTGAAATATTTAATATGAAGTAATATCAGCGAAATACCAGCCGCCTGAGGTTGGTTAATACTTACATATATATATACATATTTGTGTGTATAGTGTAAAACCTATATACATTATACATATATTATTGCACGCGTATAATAAAGTAATGGGGTGATGCTGTGTCAAGGGGAAAAACAATGATGTCAACCGAAAATAATAAACGAACCGCCGAAATCAAATAACGACTTTAATGTGAACGGGGCTAATTTGACCGGAAATTTTTTTGCTAGAAGGGTTGTTTTTTCATTTTCGGAGGGCCTAAAACAATAGCCATTTGTATAAAAATATTCTGGTGTTTTAAAATTCTTGTTGGCACGCACATACGTGATTCACTGGTTGGTTTCCGCATTGCTAGACATTTTATTATTCTCTCGGAGAAAGTATTTTGCGTCCCCGTAATTAGATCTATTGATATCTAACTTAATTATGTACATAGTCGGTACACTCGAAATGTATGGGTCACATCTGTTTAACTGAATAGTGTTATAAAACTATATAATATATTATGTTTAACTTAACGTACATTTTCACATCCCAAGGTTATTACTAAATTGTTCAAGATAAGTAAGTTACATGTTGATTGCTAATATGTTTGAGAAATAATCCTTATACATTTTATGCGTCATGTTATTCATAATAATTATGTCGTAAACTTTTATAGACATATGTCCTGGCGTAAATTAACTTAACGTATAAGACTCAACGTATGTACTGTTATATATATATAATATCTATTACAAAATAAGAAATTCCTGGAATTTCGTACCTATATTTTTTTAGTTTTAGAAAGTTTACAATTGAATTATACATATTATTACAGTAGCTGTACATCGTAATTAATTTTATAAAAACTAAGTGTGTAAACGCTCCTGATTTAATCTCTTTAAAATATTCAATAAACGCTGTTATGGTTATGATATTGTGTATCCATTGCAATGTACTACAGTATGAATAAAAATGATGTTTTATCGGATGAAAGTGAACGATAATAAACAATTGAAAATATTATTTACGAATCATATACGTGAGTTATACCGAATAACGAAAGATGTGCATGAAATTTTATCGTTATACCTATTTCAAATTAATTTTTGTTTCGTAATTTTATTTTGTATTTAATGACATTATATGATAAATATTGGATAATAATATGAATAAGTATTATTAGTATAACAAAAATAGTAAAATATGTCCGGTCTCTACAGTCATGTATGATTCATCAAGACAAAATTCATACTATAGTTACTATTGTACTTAGATTTTATGTGAAGTATCCGGTACACAAAATGTTTTGACAATGAAAGCTTTAATCAACAGCTGAGCACGTAGTCTCGCAATTTCCGACTACGGACTCTCGATTTAAAATGCATTTTCGACAATAGGTTTTGTGCTGTTTAAACTGTTCCTGTATTGTTTTTATAAATATTAATTTAAAAATGTTTGAACAAGTGTATGAATTTACAATCTAATCGGATGTGCATGTATATAGCCGTATAAAGGATGTATGAGTGTGTAACGATCGAAGAAAATAAATAATGGCGCAATGTGTTATTTTATTGCGTTTTTGTGTTTTAATGACGTATTGATTGGTAAAGTTTACTACGAAGAGAGAGCGATATTTTCAAAAAGAAAAAAATGGCAACGCTAAACAGCTTTACAATGGACACGGCGATTAAATAGGAAATTCTGTTAAAGGAAGACTTCTCAGTGGAACGGGTTCAAGGTCAACGGACCTCCAACGCAGCCAATCAATGGTACAACCAAAAGAGTTATTAGTTCTCATTTATGACATGTTTCCACTGTGTGTATATTATAAGTACGTGATGTACGATAAACGAATGTAAACGCTATAGTTTAGTGGTAGTATTTCTAAATTAAATAATTGCACGATTTTTAAACGTTTGAAAAAGACTATTGACCTCTACTATTTTTTTTGTAAATAAAATGGTCCTTTTTGTTTCATCATTGTCGCCAGATTGTGTGAATATATAATACGACTTCTGCGTTTGTTCTGTCTCTCTCGCCGTTTCTGTGTTTTAAACCAAACTATGAGAGCTAACCGGTACGGGTCGCGGTACAAGAACTGCCACTGCCGTTGCTGCGCCACTGGCAGGTCCATCGTCGGTAGCGTCACGGATGGTGAACCAAAAATAAATAAATATAAAAAAATATATGTATATACATAAAAAGAATTCGTAAATACATCTGTATTATTATTAAAAAAATATAAAAAAGTACAACTGCAACAAAACATCAGGCAAAAGATGAACTCGGTGCACCATTACTATATTACTGAAATTGTCAACCGGACCGTGTCGTCACGACTGTCTTGTGGGACGAACAATATGCGTTTATATAATATATTTATATATTAAAGTGATGTGCAGACTCTGAGGGTTAGGTCCAAAATAATCCGCCAAATAATCATTCGCAATGTTTTTATCCTCGTAGTCGCGGCATTGTGTATTTATTATATATTTTATCTACACCTATTATTATTATATTGCAGCTCGTTGTAGTAGTGCTTGGGTGATAGCTGCCGTAGTGCCGTGGCGGTGGTGGGGGTTCGTTGCACCTTTGGCCAGGGTCAATTAACCTTCCTTTCCTCAGGTATTTAATTTCCCACGCAAGACAGCTGTCGTCCGTCACCATTTTTCATCTTCGATATTGTGTGTGCGTCTGTGTGCGCGTGTGTACAACTATATTTATATGCGCGTGTATGTGTGTACCTGTACAATGTACATATACGATATATCTATGTACATGTGCGTATTATTACTATATTATTTTTCTATGTAACGAATCCGTACAAAACAACCAGCTAACAGCCGCTGTGGGGGTAAAAAGAAACAAAAGGAAGTAGACTTGGGGTTTTTTTTTACTACTGTTCCCGACGTATGCCGTTCGATGTATCTTATAGGCTATAACTTATCCGGCCTGGAGTCTCCTCTTCGGACCGTCACCATTGATTAATCTTTTCAAAATCTCGAGTAAATTTGATAATACATGCAATATTTTGTCGTTCTGGACTGCACGTGAAAAAGATCGATCGATCTTAATATCTAGTATTAGAAATAATAACGTTTAGCAAACTGCAGTGAGAAACGCGACATACGTCGATATTGAACTTTGGTGAGAGGAGAGAGAGAGCAATCGAATTCTATGCTATAATAATAAGTATATGTATCTAATAATAATGTATTATAGTATACCATGCGAAGACTTAATATAAGCGTTGGCACATGATCGGTGGCGGTGCGCAGCGTCGGCCGTAGACTTGTTATGACCCGATTGTAATCACGTGCCCGTCTGTCTGCCGGTTGTACGCGTATTATAGTGTTGGACACATGATATTATATACTACATACACGATACACACGCATATGATATTTTACACTCTCAGCGCACCGCCGAACGCCATAATAATATAATATATCGGGAGGGCAAACCGGAACGCGCGCAAATTTCATGCCGGATTCTATGCCGCGCTCATAACCCATATTACAATAAACGACGACGACGCGTGTTGACGTCGTTTTAGTGTTACCGACCCAGAAAACCCGTGAAAATCACGCTAGTGTGCGTCCGGTCAATATCTTTGAGTTTTCACGTTTGTTCTCCGCACCGGTGCAGATAGAAAGAAAACTATATAATATAATAATAAACAAAAAGTAAATCGCCCCTCTCCTTTCCCATCGTCGTATGACTGGCCCTCCGAGAGACGAGAAAAATGCGTATCGATGACGTTTTCGGCGGCGGAGGCGGTGGTGTATATTATAATTTATAATTTAATATCAGTACTTACAAACTGTGATAATCATTTACGAGCGTGACGTTTCCGATAAAAACCTGATGTTTAATAATATTATATATTATACATGCTTTCACTGACAATGAGCATAAAAAGGAAGTGTGGTGTAATCCAAAGCAACGGTGGCGGTGGGCACCTCAATTATGTTCACTCGGTTAATTCGACGTACCTTTTAAAAACATCGCCGGCGGCCGCCTTGCACCATAATATAATATAATATAATATAATATTAATATCTTCGCGTGCGCGCCCGTATTTTATATACACAAGATATTATATACCTTTAGTCTATATACCCGTCGTCGCCTCTCGATTTCGAAGGCCCGAAAGTTTACATTTGTTATTTGTGCGTATATATGCGCGTACGTTGTACTACTGATGTTATTATTTAGTATTATATCATCTAATATCAACAAATTAAAACTAATATTTCATAATATTACGCGAGTGACGTGTAATGAATTAATGTGTTTGTGTTTTTGCTCACAGGTCGGAGACGCACAGTGGAATCCGAAGAAGCAGTGAGGCGGCAAGGCGGCGGCGGCAGCGGGTCGTCACAAAGCCTGCACCGCGCCGCCACGTTCACCATGTTCAATTTCCTCCTGCTAGTCTCTGTATGCCTTTCGTCAACCACACGTGAGTACACTTTCTTAAATACAATTCAATATGCATCGTCTGTATATACATATAAATGTACACGATAGTTATAATATATGTTATCGTAATATTATAACATCCCGGCTCTTGTTGAACTTGAATATCATAATATTATTTGTATATTATTTATTCGGCGTGGTTTGGTCCCGCACATTTTTTTGTCATATTCGTCTTTATATTGTCAGTAATATCGTCATTCGTCGTATACATATTTTGTATCTTCTTGTAATACTACGCATACGCGCGTAGTCGTGACGAAAGACCGCGCGAGTCACGACGGCGGCTAAAACGATAGGTCACGCGACATGTAGTTGCGGTAGTGCGAGCTGACCATCGGCGGCGGCGCTGCAGGAGAGAGAAGAAATTGGAAACGGCGTCGCGGCGACAATGTGGGCTAAAGTTGGCGGCCGCGTGGGCTAGACGCAGCGGCGTTCACGGTGGCTGTACAGAGGGTTAGGCACTAGACGTCGCGGTATGTTGACACGCTGCCAGAGTGCCGGCGTCTGGGCATGTTTCCGGTCGGCAGCGGCGGAATGGAGCCTGCGCGATCGTCGCCGGTGCTACTGTCGAGATTGTGTAAGAGACTCTGAAGACTAGCAATCTTAATCTTGCATCAATCTCAAAGCTCTCTTTTTTCTATATCTCTATATGTACATTACAGACTTAACTATTTGGGGCAGTATCATTTGAACTCCGCTCTGATTTTTTTCGGCTAAATGCGTGTATAGGTACTTACACAAGATTGTCGACTTTGTTAGGTATAATTTCTAATACGTTCATTATAAATAAGTAATAACCGATACATATTAAAGTATTTAATAATATATATTGTTTTAACCGTGTTAGGGCGATTATGTTCATACACCGAATTTTGCTATCAAAAAATGTTGTTTAGGACTCAGTTTAGCCTACCACATGACTTAAAGACCTAGTTACGCCTTCACAGCAGTCCAACCGATAAATTATATATATATATATATATGAGCAAACGGATTTCTTCATTTTTTTTTTTTAAACAAAATTACAACGTCA
Organism: Aphis craccivora; assembly: GCA_009835225.1. Classification (NCBI taxonomy): domain Eukaryota; kingdom Metazoa; phylum Arthropoda; class Insecta; order Hemiptera; family Aphididae; genus Aphis; species Aphis craccivora. The sequence continues at coordinate 51,443 of VUJU01000430.1, forward strand.
ATAATATTATTGAGTATACGGTTTTTTTTTCGTTTTGTTTTAACGAGAACGACGACGATGACTGCAGCACCCCTCGACACCGTCGCACGCGGGCGAGGTACCCATATATATTAATCGAAATCGGATTATTAATTGCCCATCTCGGAGGTGACACACGGTCGTCCTATTATATATTACGTATAGTGTATACGATATAACACATATTATATATATAACGTCGGTAGTGTAGGTGGTCTCGACGGCGGCGGCGGCGCTAATAAAGATTCGTTGGGTATACGCCGTATGTGCGTGCTTCTAGTCGTATATACACACGAACACACTCGCATTATAACAATATAATAAGATTATCTAAACGCGCGCGTATGGCGTCATTAGCGGTCTGGACGAGATACCGATCTGTGCAGGCCGGCCCGGGCTACAAAATCCTCCAGCAGTAAGTTATCGTCGTACATTATAATAATATATATAATATATACATAATATAATATAATATATCGTATCGTATCGTATATATATATATCCAATAATATATTATAGGCATATTATACGTATACATATTATAGGTATATGTACCTCGGGACGGTTTTATTTTATTTTCATAGCTTTCTATCCCCTCTCTCACTCTTTCTCTCTACTCGGAGAAATCCCTGACGCCACCCGGAGTATTATATTATCTCTCGACCTTTGTCCGCTACTCCACCATCCCCGCACCCAGATCACTTAGTCACAAAGTCAACGAGACCAAACGCCTGGACAAATTGATCGAACGCCGCTCGTTTTGATTGATTTGCTCCTGTGTGTGGTAAACACGTAGATTATAATAATTTATACACGTATATACGGCGTATAATAGGTGTACCGAACTGTATGTATATCGAATAGGAGGGTGGGTCCGCGGATCGGTCGCGGTCGCGCGTTCGTGTCGCAGTGGTGCAGCGCGTATGTATATGTAACCCTTTTTATTTTATCATAAACCTATATAACGATATCGCGGTTAGCTCAGGTATAATATGTACACGAAACGTATATTATATATCATATTATATGTATTACATATCAAACATAATATCATATATTATAATAATACGATGGGGGTGGGGGAAGTCGCGTTTTTTATATATATTAATATATTTTGTCGCTTGCGGTATTGGCCGTTTTGCTGTGACGTGTAGTACTAGTACTGTAACCCGTCACCAATTGCACAACGTGAGTACCTAAATGCAATAATATGGTATATTATAATATCATTATATTGTGTGTACATTGCGGCGAAGACCAGTTTCGCCAACGCGCATCCGCGATGGCGTTCGTCCTACGCGCGCCTACTCGACTCCCTATAGCCGCCGCTACACACGTATTATAGTGGTTATTATAGTTAATAATATTTTATACCTACTCTAAAATATATAACAACCAATACTTAGGCGCCACCGGGCAATAGAGTACGGGAACGCACGTGTGTGGTGCGTGCAGTGTTAGGTGTATATATGCGTTTTAAATAATACGAGTATGGTATATCGGTAAACATGGTTTGAGAACGTTTTCGAATTGCGATCCCCAAACAGATGAGACAGTGTGAACAAAAAAAAGCAAGAGTCGTTCATTATATGCGAGTAGGTAGGTGGTAGTTTAGGTAGGTTGGCTTAAAAAAAATTATGTGAAAAATGTTGGTAGGTAACGTGACAAGTATTTAACGGAATTACCTCTCTTTAGTATATTGTAGTAAGTATTACACTATGAATTAACCTGACCTTTGAGCATGTCGAATTGGGATTAAAGACCTCTACCTATATACATTTCACTTTTATTTTATCGATTTTCGTAGAAAAAAATCTTCAGATGCAAAACCGCAGTAGGTAAGAGGTTATATTATATTATATTGGTTTTTAATGAAAGCCCTCTAATGTCAATTGAAAAATAACATAAAGAGACATACTTAAAACGATTTATGGGCGTAACAATAAATTTGAAATGTCTTTTGTATGCATTATCTTTTATGTTGTTGTAAACATTGTATTATTTGGCTATTTTTTAAACCTTATAACAATAAATCCTTAACATTAAGTAAAAGTGCTGGAATTTGGAAAAAATATTGACTACCTGTTTTTGAAAGTCTCAAAAAAACCGTTTAATACAAATAATGAAATTTGAACGGAAGTATTTTTTAATAATCAAGTATAATAATATGTGTACTGTACTATAAGACGTACCTATGCATGCGTGTTTGTTTTTTCGTTCAATAAAATACTTTTTCTTGTGGGTTGAATGATGTAATACGCATAAATATAGCTTTCTTTCGTTTCTTGGCAATACTCTTTTTAGGAAATTCGTGATTAATAAAAACAATATTATAGTTTAGGAATGAAGAGTTTATACATACAAATGTAAAATATAGCATATTATGTGTAGGTAATCATTAAAACAATAGACTGAATTTACGTAGTTTTTTATTATTTATTTATCATACGCGGTATTATTGATGTTGCCGATGTCAGTATAATATTTATATTGTATTAATAATAATTACATTTCAACAGTTAAAAACGCTTGTGAATGTGTTATCGCAACAAAATCGTGTAGGGAAAATAAACTAAATTAAAATCTTCCGTTTTGTGCTGAAGTGGAACTTTTAATCCTTTTGACAACGCATTTCACGTAAATAGGTTTGTCGTTTATAAACGGACCAATAGTTTAACGCGGCCGCGCACAGACACACACACATAATATTATTATTATATTGTACGTATATTGCAAATCGGATTAAATAATGGATTTCGAAATATTTCGAGTGTCATTGTCAACACAGCTGCAGCAGCCGCCTGGAGCCGAAAGGATTTCGAAAAAAAATTGTCCGTAAAATCTGTCGGCCCGTTGCAAAAACACGTTTTGACATATTTTCGCGGAGACACCGGTGGTCAGCGGCAACGGTAAGTAACATACCGAGTCCGACGACTGTGGTTTGTATATGTAGGTATTAGTGAGGTCCGCCCGCACGCATATTCTCACGATCCGCGGGGGTTGTGGCGGCGGCGGCGGCGACAGTATAAACGGGCTTTATTAAATCGTCATTATAATATAAAAATTCCGCCGCCGTCACCGATGCTGCTATAGCTGTCACTCCCGGTCTAAGAAATTAATAAAATAATAATAATAACAACGACAACAACAACAACATCGACAGACGGAGACGACGTGACCTCCTCCGCAGCGGCGTTGGTCGTCTTCCCGTTTTTGTTATATGGGTGTTACGTCTATAGGTATATTATATATTATATTATATAGGTACCAGCTCTATACCTATGTGACAGGTATATACCACGATGCCGCCGAATCCCATCGCGCGAGTCGTCCTTGTGGCGCTATATAACAACATCATCATTAACCACCAAAGCTAGTTGTAACCTGTCAAACGCCACCGTCGCCGCCGCAGCGTTCCCACCGACCGGCTGACACACGCGGGGCTTTTCGGGATAATTGTGCGGTGGTCGGCCGGACTATACGCCGATGACGAAGATGATGAGACGTCGGGTTGAGGGGTCCGCGAGACCTCACACGGAATCATAACCCGTTTATGACCCCCAAACACCATACACGCCATCGTCACCGCGCCACTATACCGCCGATACCACATTATTATACCACGGTCAACTGGCGCGCGCCCAAGTATCGATTATTATTATACATCCGAAGATTATATTATGTATTATTATTACTATTAATATTACATTACGTATATATTGTATAATAATTAGGAATTCGGCTGTATATACTCGTACCGCTCGTATAATAATATTAATAATGTCTACGTGTATACCTTCGCATCGTACATATATGAGGTACCTACAGCACTGTGTGTGTGAGACGACGCGTAAACCGTTAGTGGTCGGAGGAAAAATAGGTTTAATAATAAGAATAAAATACATAATACGGGATAATCGGTTTTTTCATACGACACGACAACGGCGGCGGCAACGTTTATATATATATTATATTGTATAAAGTGCGTATACACTGACAAATCGATTACGACGGCGTACGGACCGTGTCAGTTCTCATCGGCTTATATATTATTAGTATTATATTCGGTCCGTGAAAGACGAGCACCGAAAAATGGCAAACCACAATCGAAAACGCAACGTTACGGAAAAACTCGATCGACGACGATGAGGCTACCGCGGTCCGGTCGGCGTTTTACCACTGCGGCGGCGGTGTTTTGCACACCGCCCGAACAACCGAATCGTGAAAACAATCCGTCGTCGACGTCGTTAAGAGATCGGCATAGATATAGTGTTTGTAGGTACCTACCTATATACCTCCTAGTGAAGTCGTCGGTCGGGTTTTATTATATTATTATTATTATTGTTGTGCGTCGGTCCGGTCGCCGCCGTCACAAAAGGAAGAACGCAAGACGCGACCGTTCAATCAAATAAAAACGAATAATAATAATAAAAACCCCGTGCGAACGCCCCGGCGCTCAAGTGGCAACCGCCGACATAATAAGGAACGTCGTATTTTTATTTTTATTGTCCGCCGCAGTAATGTGCGACGGTGGTGGTGGGCGGCGTGCCCGCGCGCGTCGCGCAGGTACACGTTTTCTCTCCGCCGTGGCCTTATCCGAAATACGCGCGTAATAATGTTATTATTTAATTATTATCGTGGAAACACGATATTGTAATAGTATGCGGTCGAGCCGAGGAGGAGAAGGATTTCGAGGTCGTCGTTTGTGTGTAGGTTCGCGCCGTAATGTCCGATAAAAATAAATAAAAACGATTTCGAGTCTCAAGATACGACTTGTTTCACATTTTTATTTTATTTCGTATTTTACAACGATGTGAATGGTGTATAAATAAATATATCAACGCATAATCTATTATAATAATATAATACCGCTAAACTTTAAATAGTTCGATCTGTATGAATCATTTTACTGCACTTTTCGTCATCTGTATAAGTTTCCTTGATTTCTTCTGCGGTTATTAATGCGTGTCGGAATGATATTATTAATTGTACGGTGGGGGGCGCGTTGAACTTGCAGTAGGTACGATAAACGACTGATCACATTGTCGATTATTTTCATTCCCTATGTATATACAGTGGAAGGGAAATAGGTATCAAATAATAATTGTAGTGCCCAACGTATTCTTCGCGAATTTCACCGAGCGAAGTTCATACATGTATTATGCAACGATGTCCCCTAGGGACGACATTTATCCATCAGACAGTGTACCATAATTATTACCTACTATATAATATTATTATACTTCCGTTTAATAACACTAAGGAAACATTTACAAAACATTTTTGTTCTATTCAAAGCGGTGGCTGCCACATGTGTCTGGAAGAATAATATTTTAAGTACAGCTGCTATATATTTGCCGTCCTTTTTGTTTTCATTCTTTTAGGAATTATTAATACATCACCTATACCTATTTACTGCAAAAACGATTCTCAGGTTTAACGTGTTTGTATCGAAATTATATATAATTAATTTTTGAACGCTCGAATGTCTCGCCAAAAAATTGGATTATTCACTAATAAAAAAAAACCGCTATAATTAAAGTATTATTTTTTCGTGCATTACATTATTTTGTTCGTGTCCTTTATTATTCATGTGCGCTAATCGTAATATAAGCGTATATATAAAAAAAAAAACACTGGCGCGAGGTGTAAAATACAACAATACACGCCTTATAATAATCGTTGTTGTCGATATAGCTTTCTGTGGCGTGCGTATGGGCACCCGGCAGTGTACGACATAGTAGTAGCTGCTGTTGGTATAATAATACGAATAACAATCGATGAAGACCCATATTGAAATTTATTTGGAATATAATACGTGACTCATACGCGATTTCCCTGCACAAAATATAATATTGTGATATATAATATATCTATTACATACGTAACAGCAGCAACAGCGACTATATTATTATGGACTATAATAGGTGTATACAAAAACAGTACGCGCTGCGAAAGACCTGATCAGTTTTGACTTTTTTTTCGATTAGAACTGCTGCAAGACCAGCTGCGGCATACGCGTTATAATACAATAATTCGGACGGCGGTAAGGAGGATAGTGACGATAGTGTTATAGCGTCGTTATTCTCCGAAGCTACTAGTGCAGTGGTTTTCAACCTTTTTTGGTTCACGGCACACTATTATACAACACAAATTTTGACAGCACACTCACGTACTTGATAACCACAACAACTCCGGCAACTTTGCCGAAAACACTATTTTCCTAATTTAATAACATTTTTCGCGGCACATCTAGAAAATTTCGCGGCACACCGGTTGAAAATCACTGTACTAGTGTTTACAATTTTATTGAAAAATGATTTAACAGGGGTGTGTTAAACTTTTTTCGTCCAAGTTTTTTTTTTTTTTTTTTTAAAAAAGTTGTTATTTGAGGGTCACGTATCGGTTAAAACTTCTGACACGTTGGCGGTGTGCTGATAGCCTCTTATTGACTTTTCCTAATTATTCTGAAGAACACTTGACATCGCGGATCGACATAGGAGGAGAGAAGGCAATAATCCAGTCGGGAAAAGAACTAAGTCAGATAAGATAACGCTTCGAGTGGTAAAGTTTGAGTATTGCCGAATAAATGGATTTCACTATGAAATCATTTGTGTTGGCTGGCTAAGGGGCCAAAGTGTTAATAATAATAGTAATGTAATAATATTAAAACGTATAAGACGTCGACGTCATATGCGCCGTCGTTTCCGGTATCGTCGCGCGGTCGTCGTCGTCGTCGGAGGCGGCAACGGAGCGCACAGGAAGCGGCACGTTTGGCGGCCGCCACGGCACCACGTATGCCAACCTAACATCACGCGTGACCGAGTGCTTTACTATATACATATAGCGCGCACACACGTGTAAATGTATATTATAATAGTACGGCGGCCTTCTTCCATTTAAAAATGTGTGTGTCTGTACATGCAGCAGACGTGTTGATTGTTTGCCGCGCGGACGTGTCATCGTCTCCCCCGAAACCGCTGCAGGTTCGCGGACGCTCGTCTCCCATATCATGTCCATTGTTGTTGGTCCATCGTCAATGAAAACTAAAGTCGTCGGAGATTTCTCTCTCGTTTCTGACGTGCTGCGGACTCGCGATAAACACGATGACACACCACAATAATTTCACTTCTGCCGGAGTAGAAGTATATTTTAGCTGTATAGTTGTATTTGTAGGAGGAGAAGTGAGGACAATGGTCACCGACCTTAAAACGTTTACGGTATATCGTCATTGTGATACGGTATAACTGGTATATTTGGATAATAAATGCTGTGGTTACGTAGTAAAAGGCGTTTAATATCAGACGACATTAGTGCATATAGATACCATAATTTGTTTTCCTTCACAGATATAACGCGCGACAATTCGCGTTTTGCAGCAGAACCGATCGGTTCTCAGCGTTTGACTTAATACGGTTTTAGAGCAAACAATAAAAAATTGAAAATTGCCAGATTATCAAACTTTATTAAGTTGAGAACATTGTCTATACATTTTTTTTTCTTGGTACTTAATTACAATTTTTGCGATAAACGGATATTTTTATATACCTACTCTCATAACTCGTTTTCTAAAACGTTAGTGTCGTAAAAAACAACTATAAAGCCGAAGTACGAATCATTGGTAATATTTTCTTCACTCTAAGTTTGACATGATAAGTAAAAATTTGCTCTACATCTTCAATCGAACGACATCATAATAGTTTTGAGAGTTTATAGCGAAATGACGACAGGCAATCCGTTATTGCGCCAGGCCGTGCAGCGCGTGTGTATTCAGAGCGCGAATAGTTTAGATAGCTGATGCGAGCTAAGTGCGCAAAGCACCGGTACCGTTTCGCACCAGCGGCGATACAACGCGCCACAATATATAATTAATAATAAATAAATAATAATTAATAATAATATACAATATAATATGCTAACACACACGCATGCTCGCAATAACAGCGAGCCGCTGCAAACAGTGTGTCGCGTCCGCCGCACCGAAAAACCCGAAGCCATTCACAAGCGGCGGTGTACGGTTAACTCGTGTAACGTAAGAACTTGCTCGTGACGAAGCGGGGTTATGACACTTGTACGCTGCCGCCGTCACCACCGTATACTTAAAACCGATGCATGTACCTCCTGCACCGCCTTGACACGGAGGTGGTGATGCGGTAGTGGAGGTATAATCCAGAACTCAGGTTATCCCGCAAATTCATTATTTTAATTTTTAAGAGAAAGCCTACAATACGAGTTTTGCATATTTTTAGGATTTTCTATTCGAATTAATTTTTTATAAAGAATTAGTATTGCTATGAGCATTAATAATATAGCGGACATAGTCGAATAATATATATATTTATGTATACATTATACATACAGCTTAAGTATTTTTTTTTTTTAATTTTAGTTAGTTTTTTAAACAATGGCGGTGGTTATTGGTCGTTATACTTACTTATATGGCAATATGATTTTTTATAATCCATAAAATTATATTTATTTAGGGTATTGATTCAACTAATATCGGTTGTACGCAGATAGCTACCAAAATGACCTTATCCGTAATCATAGAAAAAATATCTTCAAACCGTTCTTTATGTACTCACCATGATGGATGAAAATGTATGATACGTTTTGTCATCTACCGGACAATTTTATATAGTTTCACATAATATTAGGTATACCTGCGGCGGCGCACTCATATTTATAATACGATACTATTCCGTATGACCGAAATTATACAAAACCACTGTATGTAAATATTGTTTTTCTTTTTTTTTTATACTTGTCCTTTTTCACGCGTCGTGGTCGTGATCGTTTGCTCATCATTAGTATTCATATCTCGCATTAAATATAATAAAGTCGATCCGGAAACGTTTCCGAAAATTACGCACTAAAAAAAACACGACGAAAATCAATCGAAGAAATCGTACGAAAACAATCGCTTCTGCAGCACGGCAGATTTATCTGTACAATTACCGGTTTACCGGAGCTGAATACTAATATCGCTAATCGCGCACAACGTGAACGTGTTTAATTCGAAATAAATTCAATGAATAATAAATACGAATTTAATTTTAAAAAACTAAAAATTAATCGAAACATATTTTACACCTCAATGATGTGAATTAGGTAAACACAGTGCCGAGTAATACACGTGTTAAAAAAAATCTTTTGTTTAACCACAAGTGATCGCGTTATGTATAACATGACGTATGTTGTACTTATAACATGTCGGTCTTCCGTTAATCTTTGGCACACGCATATTAATATTTTTGTCATCACATTTTAAATTAACTCTTTAACGTAACATAATAATAACTAATAATATCAATATATTTTAATTAGTTCTATATAAGGTTATTACTTATTATGTTTATAACTTTAAAATATATGTTTAAAAGCAATTGCATTATGTTATGCAGTACCCATTGTATTTTATTCTTAAAACAATTGAACCTAAAAAATGAAATATGTTAGAATATTGTATTATTTTCATTCAAAATGTACTAATAATGCTTCATACATTATCAATAGAAACTATTACACCTCACATATCGCGCATTGACGTGCAACAGATTTGACAAGCAAAAATAAGTCTACATTTTAGGAAAAATGTTTGTATGAATGCAAAAATGTCGAAAATAAAATTTAACTTAATTTCTTTTATACGACTGTACAGTGTACATTAGGTATATTGAACGGATTTAATGTGTACGATAAAAGGAAAAAAATATGAAAAATTCATTTATAATTAATTAATATCTTATCATTAAAACATACGCGTTATTGTTTTTCGTATTTAGCAACTAAATTCGACTGAATGTCGACACATCCACCACGGTGTGGTGTGTGTAGTTTACTACTATATATTTATTTATACAATATTATGGTTGTATCGGGTCAGAAACAAGTCCGATCGTTGGCCTCATAACTTTAGGCGTTCACCGAGAAACGACTTTGCGCATTTCATTTCCGGCCGTAAAATGTGAAAACAATCACTTTAACGTCATTTCTGTAAATTTATTTCGTTCGATAATATTTTGCCCATATTTTATGTATAAATGTATATAAATAAAGCTAAAAAAAAAATGTCACAGTAAAAATTACAGCCAAGATGGCTGACGCCCCGACCAAAAAATGTTCTTTGCAAATAGTAGAAACGATTGCATAGAACTTAGACATATTTTGTTTGCGAAGTTTTTGTGAATGTTCCGACTTCCGAGCATGGTAAACGTGGCAAAATAATATAATTTCAAACAGTTATTTCACTCTCTTTTTTTCTCTTTAGTTTTTTTTTGTCGTTGAATTGAATTTGATCGCAGTGCCAAAAACTTGACATTTTATAAGAGTATAATATAAACCTGAAATATTATGATCAAAAATGTATGTATAATTTACTAATGGTTAATGAATAACGATGAGATTAAACAAGTACAAAAATGAAAAAATATATCTATTGAAGTATAATAGAAATCATAAGTAATCGTACTCGTATTTTCTTCAAGAGTTTTATATGTGCGTACTGTATAAACGGTTCTCAATGTTCTCATTAATCCATCACTGTTATCTCTCTCTCTCTCTCTCACTCATTCACAGCCATTATAGTCTATTTTCTCTGTCACGCTATCTTTTATTTCTCGCTCACATCTCTCTCCATAGCCACTCATCTATGAAATAGAAACCGATACCGATAATATAATAGTCAGAAAACGTCGTCGATTATTAAGTGCCAATTAATTAATGGTTTTGATGAGTTATAGGTTAGGTTAATTATTATATATAACAGTACGCGTTTTAATAGTCGATAGGCGCGCTCGTTAATATCCAATATGAAATTAACGAAACATATGTCGTATACGCCATTAAAGACCCAACGATTAATGAGTGTATAATATAAAAATTTAATAAAGATTTGAATATTATAATCAACTTCCCATCAGGGTGGTTTCGATATTCCGTTTAATATTACTGGCAGCTATAAACTATATATTCTCGATAAACGATGAGACAATAATATTATATGATATAGCATTAATACGCATGTACTTCGTATCTAAAGCCTATATAACATCGGAATTGCAGATTGTCTCGTAAATTCAGTAATCAGGGAAACCATAATATTATCATATTATAACTTTTGAATTTTTTACTAATTATCATTATTATTATGAATTATAGTAAGTATAACTATATAATGTGTTTTTTTCTTTAAATTTTCGTCAGTTTTTTAGTGGTAATGGATATTGGATTAATAATAATACACATATGTATAACCTAATCGTGCACTATTCGCATAGACTAATAATAAAATATAATATAATATAATCCTATACTGTGGTTCTAAAATTAATAATTTCTATGCCAATGCCGACTGCCGAAGAAAAAGAATAAGGGTCCCGCTTCAGCCGATTCGACTTTGTAATATTATCCTATTATTCTTGAATGAAATAATTTAAAATTAAATTAATTTTTGTGGGTTAAGCCGTTCTGGCGCTACGAGTTTCTTATACGCTGTGCAGTACGTTTAAGTAAACTGTTTATATAATAAATTAATGTATTATTATTATTATGCGATGACGATGAAATAGTTTTGATAATCGAGTTTACGGTGTGCACCGGGTGTACATAATAATATTATTAAAATGTAATAATCTGACTGGCGCGAATGGTGTACGACATTATCTTTGACTTTCTACATAATCATGCACGTGTGTGTGTGTGTGTGAGCGTGCGGCGTGGTTACTGCAAGTGCCTCGGGAACGTGCCGAACCCCGAAACCACTGCGCAGGTGATACTAAATATACTATTGCCGCCGCGGTTATCTGGTGTTTGTACGCGACATTGTTTAAGTAGGACAGGATTTCCTCTCTCGAGTCTGACAATCTCAAATAATAATAATCTCAATCTCTCCCCGTCGACACTCCCCTGCGCGCGTAACCGTCGTCGTCGTCGTCGTCGTCACCACCGTCGCCACCCGACGAAAAGCAGTGGCGACGTCGGGAGCATTGTACGCCTATATAGTATATAATATACGAGTTTGTGCCTGTCTATGCTTGTCTGTGTGCATGTGTGTGTGTGTGTGTGTGTGTGTCATGACGGACGGCGGCGCGTTTCAAACGCTTCGTGTGTCGCCCGAGTATTATAATATTATTATACACACATACGCGGGCTGTGGGGTACGTTTGTGTGTAGGTATATACATAAAGGCTGCCGAAAAACGGCCCAGGTGATATTTATTACCGAACTGGTATGCTGACACTCGCTGGGACCGTATATATTATGTATTATTATTATTATTATTTTTATTATATACGCTTTTTATTTATTCAAATTGTGCGCTGTTCTCTTTTTCGTGGACTGTGTACACGGACACGCATACACTTACTCTCTCGCCGTCCGTGGTGCTTTTCATTATCATTATTATACGCGTATATTATAATATGTTTGAAAAAAAAAAAAAAAACACGGTGATTTATAACTGTGCCGGCGCGCGTGTTAACGAGAAGTAGTCTTTCGGACCATCCGAAGCGAATAATTAGAGAAGAAAAATATACATAATATATTAAGTGTTTTATTCGTGTGTATGTGTGTGTGTGTTATAAAGACAACAGTGAAATTCTTCTCTCCGTGAAACAGTCATCGTCTTCGATGTTGTGTGTTTAATAATATTATTATAATACCTATTTCACTACAATATATTACAAAACATAGACGTATAGCAGTAACAGACGCGCATTATCTGTTTACTGTTTTTACTATATAGTTAACTTCTACTAGATACAAGTACTATTAACATTATTACTACTACTTTTTCCGTCTGTCCTACTGCTATATGTATATTATAATGATGGAACCAATGTTTTATGGAATCGTAAAAAAAAAAAATAATAATAATCGACAATATAATGACGATTTTCACACGGTGCGCGCGTAGCGTGGGTTTCTTTTATTATTATTTATTATTTTACCTTTATATACGATATAATAATTTCAGACGTCAACCGATTAACGGTCATGATTAATAGGGCCGAAAAAGCCGGCAAAAAGAGGCGGCTTGTTTGTACACATGGACCCCCCGGCTCCTGGCGGAGGAGTTCCTATACGCCGCCACCATGTCCGTCACTCCGAAACTGTCCTGTGCCGCTGCCACCAGTCGAACCCGCGTATTCTCGCCGTCCTCCCCAACACCACCACACCAAAAACTTGTTCCATCCCTCCCACCTCACCCATTCCGTACTTACAGCCTCTATGGTCGAGCCATAAATATATATATATATATATATTATATACGTGTGTATTTCGGCTCACGCTCTCGCTTCGGTAAGGTAAATAATAATCAGCGGGAGTTCCCACACACACGCACACACACAAATCCCGCGGTAATAGAAATATCGTCGGACACCACCGATTTAATAATATATATATATATATTATATATATATAATACGGTGGTAGAGAGACGGCGGAGACGTATGAAACATATACGGAGACATTAGTCATTTGTCACCCGTCTACCAAATATACATTGGGCCACACAATCCGAATCCTTATAGTAGTGAGTACCACACCCGCCCCGCCGCCGTATATATTATTCGTAATCAACACACACACATGCATACGCCGCCGCCGTCGGCTTATATTCGGTCGTTGGTTTGTGTATTTTTGTACGTGTGTGTGTGTGTGTGTATGTATGTGTGTACGACTCGCAGCTGGACGAGAGACGGCCGTCTCCGCCTCCTCCCTCTGATGACAACAACAATAATAATATGATTGTATTCAACTTACTTTTTATTGCTCTCTTTATCCTACCCGCCACCGCCGTCGCTCTTTCTATTTACGAAAAACGTAGAAAACCGATATTTTACGTTATGTACCTACCTACGTAGTATTATTATTTTCTTTTTTCGGCACGTCGTCATCGCCGCAGTCGTCGACGTCGCTGTCCGGGGTAGTTGTAGTATCGCACACGTAGAAATCCAAACAAATATATATTTTTTTTAATCTGCACCGACGACAACGAAGCTGCTGTTGCGCACAATATACATATTATTATAATAATATAACACACGTACCTATACATTATTACGTGTATAGGAATCAGGCACCGCCGCGTGTGTGTCGCGTCTCTCGTTGCAAAGAGGACGGTGTTGGAAAAAAATACCGTTTGTATCAATGGAACCTTCGTTGCGCTGCAGCCGTTGCCGCCGGCGTGTCTTCTCAATTGAAATTCCTGTACTGACACGTCCTTAGATTATATTTATTATGGACCTCCATGTACCTACATACATTTTTAGTATACCCGTGTAAAAAATTTTTCGGTGATATATATACAGATTGATTTTTTTTTACTTACGGACAAAACGCGTCACAATACATTACATTATTGTTGGTCGTTCAAAGATTATATCGTTACCGCGCCACCTGCTGCATCGTGCCATTTCTTTTGGAAACCATTTCCTTGTTCCGTTCGGAAATCGTCCAAAAACTATAATCTCCCAGAATCATTTATCAAAACACTTGCTGCTCGTGACCACTGCTGGTAGCGTTTTAACACGGATCGCTGCCACCGTTTATTCACGAGCGGTGACCCTGCGCACGACGTGATGCTGCTATATGTGTTATAGTGTATACGTAATATAGGTGTGTCGATATAATATATCCTATATACGCATTTGTAGGTGTCTTACATAATACCTAAATAATATAATATTGTCCGAGTAGAACAAATTGCATTTTTCCACACCGCACACACGCGGCGCAATCTATTGATACGGTAGGCATATACGTCCCTTTGGGTTTTGAAATCTCTATTATATTTTTATTTTTAGCAACAATAATACGTATTTCATACTCGCATGTCGTTAAGTACGTATAATATATTTCGCGGGCTATTGGTTTCATAAATGTTGTACGTGTGCGCATAAATGTTTTCGTTTTCGTATTTTATTACATTTTATAGATTGCACTTTTACATCAGAATCCTTTGAATTTGAAATTCAAATTAACCCACAAACACAGCATACTTCGTTTGTCAATATTTAATTACCATTAAAATGTGTGTTACTCGTTATTTTAGTTTTTTCGTGATATCTACGCGACTTGTACGTGCGTTATCAACTACGCAACTATATACAGAAATCCAATTATATATTTTTATAGCTTCTACACGATGATGTGTTGTTTAATATCATAACGCTCTATATAATTCTTTATTATTATACATTATAAATTATAATGTATGTCGTTGAAGATCGTAGTGGTATTCAACGTATCTGTTCGATTAAAGTTCCAACGGTGTATACTGTTTATCACATGTGAAACGTAGTCGAACCGCCGAAAGAAAATTCTAAATTTAATCGTATTGCAGGATACGATCGTCAGCCGTTGACGTAACAGCGTTTAGTGAGCCCACGGCAATAATAGCTATATTGCTGAAGTGTTCTGACCGATTTAAAACAAATGATTATCGGTTTGAGGCCTACCAACTGCGGAGTTAAGAGATTTCTAGGTCAAGCCTTTTCTTTATTTTATTAATAATATGTATTCGAGAGCGTTAATACTACGCTTACAATGATGGTTTTAACGTCGCCGTTGCGTGTAGGTCTGTCGTAACTTGATATTTGCCACCTCAGTCTTCTGCAGTACTTTAAGAATTATATTTTCGATGTTAAGTCCGCGGGGGGGCTATATAAGCTATAACCGTGTGTAGATACTAACACGTCGGGCTAGTGAAATGTTTTTAAACAAATAATCATTTTTGTCCACATGTATACAATATTTTATGTTGTATTTATATTATAATATTATACTGTCGGATGAAAGCAACAAATTTCTTTGACCTAACCATTAATAAGTAATTTATTAATGGTGGTTTGGTAATAAAAAATTGTTTATTCATTATGTTGTTTTCCACCGCATCACTCTCCCCTCTCTCTCTCTCTCTCTCTCTCTCTCTTTCTTTTTCTCATACACTTTATAGCCTTTATAGCCTATATAATAAAATGGTGAACCCCAAGTTTTGCAGCATATATAGTGTGTTATTATAGATAATATGGTTTAGCAATCTTATCTGTGCGCCCCGAAAAGGTTTTCCGTCGGCCTAATATTTTATAGAAATTATGAGCAACATGTAGGTTAGGTGTGTGGCAGTCTACGTGTCTTTTTATGCGTACTCTGCCTAAAATATTATTATTATTTTGTGGTGTAGGTACCTATATAACGTTATCTCGCATCGTATACATAATATAGTATAATAAATAGTGCGTTTTCTTTCGACCGAAAGTAGTCTTTTACGTAATATATTTCCAGACGACATAAAATAAAATTATTATACTTAACTATGTACAAAGAGTATAAACATATATATAATAAAAATATACTCGGTTAAAAATGTTCTGTATTTTAGTTCTCAGAGACCATTTATTATTGAATAGGAAAAATTATTTTTGTAATACATAAAACATTAACATAAATATTTTTTACGGTTAAATAAACGAAAATGAAAAATGTATAATATAAAAAGCTATTGTAATAAATTTGTATTTTACTATGATCATAAGTGTATTTTTATTTAACTATTGTAGTGAATAACATAATAAACATTATACAATAATATTGTATACTATACACTGTTTAATATTGAGTTAAAAACTCAATAAATAATATGAAAAATACGTTGACTACACACAATATTACAGCAACGGACATATAAGTAGTTTATCATTTTCTGTAATTAGTATATTATTATAATAATTCTATATTTAAATAGGCAGGACTTATAATATTATACATTCTCGCATGTTATTATTTTATCTTATAATAATGGCATTAGAGCCAGTATAGCAATGACCATAAAATTGTTTGATAAAAACGAAAAAAGAATTAAACTATATTATAATTTATAATATAATATTATATAATATTTTTGGTTTTTTTTTTTTTATAGAACATTAATTACAATCTGAAATAATATTAATACAATAGTTCAATTACACAGATAATTAATAGAAATAAATTTACACGAATGCATAAGAGAAGAGGGGGAATGCTAACCCGTTGAAGTAACACCTACGAGAATAAGACATATAATATTTTATAATTTTTTTTTTTAATAATTATTATAAGTTTTCAAGATGTAATTTATAATCATATCATACCTACTATTAGGTGTATTGGCTAATTTTTTTTATCCTTTCCAGCTGAAATAGATACCTATAGAGAGAGGAAAGTAATGTGTTAAAACTTAAAAGAAAATTTTCTTTTACATTATATATTTTTAGGGTTTGTGTACTAAACGCGCGTTTTGTTTAAAAAATACTAAAAATGTAGCCACCTAGTTTCCATTTTAGCCCTATTTAACCCTTTTGACTTCTATCATATTCGATTTACGGTTGATGGGAAACGTTTTGAAGAGCGTGTTTTATATGTAGGTGTATATAATATATATTATATAGTGACCGCGAAGTACGGTATAATATAGTGGTGGTAACTTGGTATATTTGTTATTTATTTCGAATTACCGGTGAAAATCGTCGTATGACCGCCGTGTCGACGGTGGAAAGACAACAAACAACTATGATAATAACCACATAATCTCTGGGGATCTAATCATTTTATACACACACACACACACACACACACACGCTGCGCGCGCGAGTTAAACACACGTTTGGGGGGATCGGCTGGTTGGATAATGAGTAATGACAACAAAAACACACACACACGTGAAGTAGGTACGCACACTTATGCCTTGTTGGTGAGTCGCATGATCGCCGTCGTACAGCGGTACCTTTATTTTGACGAGAGCGGTGCGTTTTCCCAGATTATTACCGAAAGGAGATGAAGAGAAAAAAACAATTTTCGATTTGTCCATTTGTGCCGCCACCGACCGATCCGTAAAAAAGTGCCGCCTCCGTAATTACAGAGCCGATTGCCGCGCGTTTTCAGGGGGGAGCCCAAAAGCGTCGTGTGTTTATATACTGCGGGTTGGTAGGTATATAGATAGGAGGTAGTACGTACCTACGCGATATATGTCGCGGCGGCACAGTGTTTACTTTTTGCGGCGGCTTTTATCACGCTAATCACGCGATACGCTGCACAGGTCCCAACGACGATGCGGCAAAAGGTCACGGGGCAAAAAGAGAAGTAAAAAGAAAAAAAAAATGCCACTGCACCGCCTCCGGACCGCTACCGCTGTCGTGTGGTAGGTCGTGGCCGAAAATACTATACTGCACTATATTATTATATACGCGTATATACTCATTACTCGCGCGCGTACGCGGTACAGTATTTACACATCACACGGGTGCAGTGTATACACTGCGAACATTATAAATATATTATATAGGTATATGGTCGGCGGTAACCATACGCGTAGTTGTACCTATTATACCGCTGTTGCCGATCCAATAGGTCTCTCTAATTATATTTATTGTTTTATCCTCGTAAATCTCGTTCGGCGTAGTATATAGAGTGGCGTATTCTATTGCTGCCGCCGAACGACGGCGATGCGCTTCTCTCGCCGGTTACTGCGCCGCCACAGCCACCGCCCACTAATTACATTATTTGACCCGCACGCCATACGCCGCGCGCGCGTATATATATATATATAACATGTACACATATACATAGGTTCGACTACCAGTGGCGGCGTGCGTTTTAGTGCACCACTCTATATTATACTCTGGGCGGTCCGATTTTTTTATCCGTGTTTGTATTTTATTTTTTTTCGCCAGCTTTTATTAGTATTACGTTTTTATATAATAATAAGTAATAACATTACATTAGCGCAAATATCGTGTGCGCCTGCTGCTGCAGTGTAGCTGCAGTATAATAAGTTTGTGTACGAAAAGAAAATCGTCGTTTTTTTTCTAAACGTACCGACAACGTCGAGAGTACTACAAGGGGCGGAGTGCCGAGGAAGAGAGAGAGGAGAGAATCTTTATAATACATAACTAGAAGACCTAACCACCGCCGCCGCCGACGGTCTGACTTTTACGACCACCGGCCGTCGTCTCCCTCGTGACAACACAATTATTTTTATATCTTACCTGCCTACCCATCATAATATGGATGTAATATAATGTGTGCGTGCGTAGGTGGGCGGAGTATACCGCGGAGAGGAGACCACCGCAATTTTCGCGGAGACCGTTTGTCGGCGGCACGTATCTTCGCTGCCGCCGGTCCGTGTGTGTATACAGACAGCTTCGTCCCTTATATTATTATTGTTATTATTACAATACTTTTCGCTCCTTTTGCCCACACGTATGTGATCACAATGTAATGTTGTCCGTCGGCACTGGTGTAGAAGCACCGGCCAGGAGGTCACTTGTCACGCATAGTTTACACGTCATATTATTCATGACTCTAATATAACCTCATAACCCACGAGTCGCCCCTGACGCGAGTCCCGAACTCGCGATGCGGAATTTAAGTTTTTTCTATACTTCATATTTTTTCTTATACACTGGCTACTACGGATATCTACACATTTATAGGAACTACGGATACTCGTAGTGAGTTATTATAATTCGTCTGTTCGCCTGTAATAATAATGATAATGATAATAATAATAATAATAATAGTAATAAACAGGTGGTGTAATTCGAAAAATACCAAAACTCGGTTAATTGGCGGTTTCTATGTATGCGCGTATAGAGCGAGAAGTTTATATAGTATACATTTAATACGATATTTCCCATGGACAGGAGAAAAAAAACACCGTTCACTGTGGTAAAATATAATGAATCCAGTTTTAAATAAATTACCGTATATTAATAATATTATAAGAAATTGATATGAACAAAAATGCGGATAAACACTTAACGACATTTCCCTACGAAAATTACTATTGCATGACACAATATATACCTATATATACATGTATATTTTATATTGTATATACGTATAATATTATGAACATTTATTTATATAGGTACCACTACGCGCGTTTTACCGACCGTCACCGTGTTCTTGTCGATTAAACTTATTATAATGTACTACACGCACGCACGAACACGCGTTTACCGTAATAGGGAAAAACACGGAACGTTATCCGTATTAAACCTAGTCTATAGGTACCTACCTATTTCGTTTTTCTCAAACATTTTTCAAACATCACCCTGCAATACACTTTGTACATAATATATATACGTATACAAAAATATGCATTATTGTAATACGGCACCGCGATTTAAGATGGCATAGTATGTATATTAAATATATAATATTATAAATATTATGTTATATAATGTCTTAAATTATTGTCGGAGCTTACTTCAACGATTCGTCAATATTTACGTGTCGAAAATGTCTGTTTTTGGCAGTCGTGATTGGGTCCCGTGAATCGCTGTTGACAAAAAATATACTACTTGCATGTCCAACACACATACTTGCGCATTAAAAAGTTTTTGTTTTTATGTATATCGTTCGAGCGTTTTAACGTGTTACTTTTTATCATGTCTTAAATTTTAAACCGGACGATAACAGTAATAATAATGTAATATGGTTATAGTGCTGATAAGTTCCAGCATAAGTTCTTCGACTGCACAGCTCGTTCATGTACCTATATTATGTTATGGGTTATGTCTAATGCATGACTATAATGTCAAGTTTAACTACCATGGCTTTTGGTCAATCACTAATGGCATTTGAAATCGGACTTTAACCACCATTAATAAACATTATCCTACTATACGTGTGGATAATGATCAAACGTTGACAATCACAAAATAATAATATAATATATAATACACACATACGCACATGGCACATATTTTACAAATATTATTACATGTAGAACACGATGATAAGAGTAATGATAAAAGCTTGAATTTTGATACAGTGTGTTGGTACGTCCTGGGCTTGTTATGTGATATAATCATTTTATTGCAGTATACCTATGAGAACAACCGCCACGGATAAGACGATAAATAGATATTTTGTACCTAGGTACGTTAACCATAATTTATGGTTCATTATTTTGATAATCGGATAGGTATTTGATTATTTCGATTAGTAATATACCTATAATTTGTAGAAGCGTTTCTGATTCCGACATAAACAACAAATATATGATTTTTTTAAATAAATTAATATAACTTCATATGTCATAAATCAAAATGATTTAAAATATGATCTAAATAATTTTAAAAATGCCCGAAAAAATTGTTCAAACCGATAAAAAAATATCAAGGTTAATAAATATATTTTTGCTACTTAATTTATTTTAATGTATTTAGTTATTTTATCAATCGAATAAACATTTAGTTGGTGCGAGTCCAAATAAAAACGAAATTATATTAATTAAGCTATACTCCATGGGTGAAAAGCTCATAATCTTGTGGTGCGTGTACATAAAACAATAAGGGAAACCACTACACTCACATACACACTTCAAGAGGTGTATAATACTATATAGTATAGACATATGATATAAAACGATAAACAAAAAAAAAACTGCGTGCGCACGCGTGTGTGTTTGTAGACGCGATGATCTCGAAATGAATACAAATCGTACATCCGTTTCGGGTTTCTCGGCGCGTTAAAATATCGTCGTAGTTCGTGGCCGTCGTACCCTCCACGTCGTCGTCATCGTCGCCGCCTCGTCTCGATACCGGCAAAACCATTGTATGCGCGCGTGTGCTTAAACGGCAGACGGGCGAGGTACGACATGCACATTACACAACATAGAGCACATCGCGACTGCAACAGTAGTACGCTATTATACGTCGTCATAATAATATTGTAGTCCCTTCCGGCTAGGTTTTCGTACGTATAGTGAGTATACATACCGTTATCACGCGCCTAGCGCTCCGAAAGATATCGGATGTCCGGGCTCGTCGTGCGGGAGGTCCCTTCTATATAGGTGTGTTGTATTACTCTCGGCCATTGTTCTTATAAGACTCGAGTGCATAATATATTATTATTATAATACATAGAAACGTTTTATTCTCCACACATGTTTTTTTTTCCATCGTAATATATGTATTATTATTATAGTGTATCATGATGTGTCGTGTAGATATAGGTGCATGACCGGATTCGACGGAGAGCATTAAGGGCACCTGCCCATGGCCTAACGTCCTTTTTAGGGGCTCTTGGGCTTAAAATATAAGAGATTGTATTGTTTAGACCCTTTTAGGTATTTATTTAAGGAAAAAATATTGGTGTACTAAAGTATGAAAATGTTGATTTTAAAATTGAAATAGTTGACTAAGTACCTACGTTAAAAATTTACTAAGGCGTAACTTTGCAAGTTGTTTATAGTTGTATATGTATTTTATCTATTTTTTTGTATATTAATCGTTGATCATGGATGACACTTAACAATTAAAAATGTGTGCATTTACCAATAGGATGAATTTGCAGTTTTATAGTTCCAAAATCTTTTTTGTATTAGGACCCTTAAAGTTTAAATCCAGCTCTGGATATATGTGTCACGTCGCTTCTGCGCCACCTCACAATCATGTTATGTATTATATAAAACTTTGAAATATTGATTATTTATTGTTTTAATTTTTGTTTTTTCTTGTGTGTTACAGATGCGTGTTCGAGTAGGTCGACACCGAAACCTCGACCGTTACAGCCGACGGAAAGGCCGAACATCACCTTCCACACTACCCCCTGTCCAAACGTATATGCCAAATGGTATTGTCTCAACGACGCCACGTGTTTCGCCATTGAAATCGGCGAATCGGTGCTGTACAATTGCGAGTGAGTATAATTTACGTATATCTCCACACTACTCTAATCATCTAGTACATTTTATCGAAGAATGAACATACGAGTACCTCTTTTAACGTACCGGCTTTTTTCCACGATTACATTTGCATATAAAAGTAACGACGAGTGTAGTAAACATTAAAATATATCGTTAGGTGACATTGTCCGTTCTATACGTTAAAATTTAAAAGTAATAAACATATCAGAGAATATTGATTAGTTTTTTGTAGTGTAGATTATAAATAATTTCTTATATACTTATGGGTCGACGATAAAAACGATTTTCTATACAATTTTTCTCTAATCCCCTTAAACATATTCTAGTTGTGCCACTGTAATACTATAATTATTACATCGAAATACTAGCTATACCTATACTTGTATAAGTGTATCGCGTTTTGTCGACCGCCGGCGCTACACACACACACCCGTACACGTACCTAAGTATGCATTATACTTACGTACCCATATGCACGTACTTATATCGTGTATATATATATATGAATTATACGAACGAACGGGGTGTGGGGCGGCCGCGGTGGACGGGTTACAATATATATTATGTGAATACAGCGGCGGGAGGACGATGAGGTGTACCCGCTGCACTCACACACACTGCACACTATTATGTATATAGACAGGCGTTATTAAATGCGTGTGTGTACACACATAATCCCCAGGCCGCATTGCAGGTCACGTATCTGTTTAATGCCCGAGCACGGATATCCTTCGGATCTCTTTCTCGCTCTCCCGTTCCCGTGCCGCCACCGTGCGAGTCGCGCGCAGCAGTACGCCGGGGTCGCAAATATTTCAAAAATTCCTACCGCACACCCGAAAACCGTCCGCTGCAGCTGCACGGCCACAACGACGTTTGGAAAACTCTATAGTACATAATAATAATAATAATAATAATAACGTAGGTATGCTTAATAATATAATGTATATAATAGAGCGGTATTTACCGCAGTCGTGCTTTTATTACCTTATATTACCCGCGTACAAACTGTGGCTAGGCAATTCGTTATCTAAGTGAACATAATTTTGCAGTTTTTTTTGGTTTCGCAATTACTATCCCAATCGTTGTCGCCGATATCGTCGCATATAAGAGCATCGAACACTGTGAGCTGGAAATCTCTGTCACCTATATTTTATTATACTCGTACATACCTACGTATTATTTATTATTATTATTATTTTGTCTCATCTCGTCGGCACAATAACCATAATATCTGATTTCCGTCATATATAATATAATATATGTATTTACGTATGCGTGGCAATCGTTTTCGTGCTCGTTGTTTGTCCGATCGAACGTTTCGCGAATTGCTGTTGGAAGGGAATATATTATTAGTGTATATGCATGTGTAGTATAGATATATACATATGTAACGTACGAGATTAAACTTTGGAGTTTAACGTTCCGAAACGGTCGATTCGGGCGATTAGATGTTAAAAATAAACGTGCGAAATACACCGCGTATTACATATATGCATATAGACATTATATGTTACATTTACCTACCGCGTTCGACGTTTTCTATTGTGATAAATCTGTTCATTCGTGAACTATTGCTATGTGAAAATATTGTAATCGAACATTTCTTGACGTTTGTCGTTTTCTGTATAAATCTCCAAGTATAATAATAATCGTGTGCACGCTGTATATAGGTACACCTATTTACGATTTTTTTTTTTTTTTTTTGGTTTCTAATTTAATTTGAATATTAACGAAGAAATAAAACGTAACTTTCCACGGAGAAATCATTTGCTTATTAATTACGATGACGCTGAAAAAGGAAAAATCCATTTGAATTACTCATGCATAAACATATTTTAGTCGGAGAGAGGAATACCGAATACATATGCACTATACACTTTACGCGTATATATATGGAACGTGGGTTTCTTGTGTGTTGGGAAACGATTTTATAGTTTATATATACCGTAATATATATATATATGTATATGGTGTGTGTATTTTTATTAAATAGAGAAGGAAACGGTTCCATAAATCTTCAGACAATGTTCGAAAATTGTACACGTTTACGAATTTTGTTTACTCGGAACTCGCATTATATTACTTATGTATGTACGTTTAAAAAGAATTGGATTAACGAGACACGCACAACCGGCCTTTGAAACAGAAATTATTACACCCGCGGCCGTTACACAAACGAAGTGACTTGTTGTTGATAAAAATCAATTCGGAACAAGGTCGAGACACTCGGCAATACTTATACTGTTGCAACGGACATCGTAATTTTCTAAGGAGTGCTTTTGGCGTAGAATGCGAATTTTACTACATAATATATACACACAAACACAGACACATAATATGTATTATATATTAATATTGTGCTGCCTTGTAGCGTATTAGTGCGTGTATAATGTACATAAATATATAATATAATAAATACATTGTACATACTTTAATACTACTGGTACTAGACGGAAGTATGAATTTTATCGCGATAACGTTTTAATTGTTACTTAATTTGTCCCGGGCGTTTAGAATTCCGCGCCTTACCATGCTACGCACGCAACACAGAGAACACACGACTATAATTTTATTATTATTACCTACCTACTGTTATAGATTTACAATACGATATATATTATATATTATTTGGCCCGTTTCGTGATAATATGTATAATGTGCTTTTCGTGTTTCAGATGTACCGACGGTTTCATGGGACAAAGATGCGAGTTCAAAAATTTGGACGGCTCGTACACGAGTAAGTAGTATAATACGTATGATATTACACGTATATTATGTGCCTTATATATACACGTATTCATCTATCATTATATTATACTATTATTATATGATGATGATACCGAGTTACAGAAAACTCCGGTGTGTATGTAATGCGTCGTATATAAAAATTAAAAAAAAACACACACAAACATATGCATACAGAGCGGTTTGATAAAATAAACCCCAAATCCCCTCGCCATATTATACATATAGGTATATGCACGATGTGTATAATACGCGCGAGCGGTTGATGGACGTCGTTATTTTTACAAACGGGATTTTTTTTCCTCCGAAAATAATTACTACTCGGTAGCGTCAGAGATGACAATAAAAATCTGTGTACGAGTAAATCAACACGCGAAGCCTACCGATTTACATTTTTTTTCTTTTTATTATTACGACCGCGATTTTGGGCGCCGTCCAAGAAAGGATGGCGGTTTATTAAAACCGTCGAGTACACCACTCAAACAGTGCACACAATCATCATCTGTGCGCTATTTCCAAATTGTAAAACGAACGAACTCGAAAAAAAAAAATAAACTAAAAACCAAAAACAATAAAAACGATGTCGTGTTACTTGGGTGGCCGAGAGGGGTGGGGACCTGCGCAGCGTATAATATAGCTTTTGACGAAATCGATTGATTGCCGTCCGCCGCGATCTCTTATTACCGCCGCTGCTACAACATATAAACGAAACAACAAATCCGTCGGCGGCGCGAAGGCGGTGGTGAAGGTGGTGGTGGCGGAGGAGGACTAGGAGGTTACATTGTGTGAGTTATTTTTTATTTTTTATTTTTTGAAGGCGACCCGACCGTCGTCGTCTCTCCACGACCTCGTCGTCGTCGTTCGAGTTTGCCACATTTCGATTTGATTTAATATTATTATTATTGCTGCGATGAATATTACTGCTCGCGCGCCGTCACGTCGAGACGATGACGAAAATTCACCGACGAGGCGAGAGAGACTTGACCGTCCAAACTGCATTGGACTCATGAATGGGCCGTGGGGACACCGGTGCGCGCACACATACACAAGCACGTGTGTAATAATAATGTAGGTTTATATACTTGCGTTTGCGTATGTATATATATGTGTATGTGTGTGTGTGTGTGTGCGCGCACTTATATAACATTGTGTGTAGACTTATATGCGCGCACAGGTGTAGGGGGAGGCAAAGAAGAAACGAGACCGCATACCAAACCCGCGCTCGGTCCGGCATACTAATGATTTACCTACTATAGGTATGCGCCATCATCCCTCCTCCGTTGCAGCGCCCGTCGCGTTATTAAAATAATAATAATAAAAAAGAAAACGACACCGCTCGATTACATGTATATAGGTGTACGCTGTATATACATATTAATAGTATATACGATTTTACTAGGTCCATTATGAAAATAACGATAAGATAATAAAATCGTACAAAGTAAACGCATACTTATTATAATAATAGCCAATAGGCATGTATACCTTCAGCGATATAGCGAGCCTTACACGACTGTAAAGTTTGACCTAAACTATAGTTGCTGTGTATACATGCGTTTGTGTGTGTTTAAAATATTTTAACTATTATATACACACATGGGTATTATAATAGACGTCGTTCGTGTTTTTTAACTATTTCGATTTTTTGTTTTTCTACAGCTGCCCGGCGACAAGTGATGCTTGAATCGGCCAGCATAGCATCGGGAGTCAGCGTGGCAGTACTACTGGTGTTCATAATCTGCACCACGTTTTACGTCAGGTCTAAGAGACAGCGGAAACTCAAGTTGAACGCAGCCGACGTCTCGTAAGTTTGCCAGCTGCAGAGTTGTACAAACACATTATAATATATTATTATAGTATCGTCTAAATTCGTGTGTGCTTTATTATCTTGTTTACAGAATGGTAGACGGCAACTGGACGGACGCGGAAAAGCGGCCGTTTTCGTATCGTCCGAAGCACACGATCATCACAATTCCTCTAAAGACAGTTATCACAGTGAGTTTATACTAAATACATAGTATAAGTATAATATACAAAATACCATAGCTCGGTATTCTATTGGACAAAAACGGATTATTTTTACGAATAAAACCCACGCGTTTATTTTATTTTCCGTTTTTCGGTTTTAATCATTTAGGTCGACGGTCGTCGTCGACGATTATTGTTGCTGCACACGTGAATACTTAATAATATAAATGCCGCCGCATCTCGTTTAATTAAAAAAAAAAAGAAGGAAATTCTAATAATAATGATAATAATAATACACTCTGTGCGCCTTAAAGCCAACGTATATACTCACACAACCACCACCGTATAGTTTGTCCAAATATGGTGCAGGCGGGTATGCTAAGCAGCACGGAACACACACACATATTACATAGGTATATATAGAGGAGTCGGATGCGAATTTGATCTATACGTTAATATATGGTTTTTTACGATCTTTTTATATACTAGTCGTCGGCGTTCTATTCTTTACGAAGAAAGAAAATATATACGGCGGCAGCGGCGGTGCGTGTATAAAACTATATACTCATTGAAACCTTTTTTTTTTTTTTTATATATCGTCGGGAGGGAAAAAACATCGTGTGCGTATATATTATCATTGTTATTATAACTATATTATATCCTCTACCGTGGTAATTTAAGTACAAATCGTGGGCGAAATCATTGTAATTGAGACGTGAGGTTGGTTATAATATATTATGTTAATGTCCGAGTTATATATAAAAAAAAAAGAAATAGACGCGCGTTTATTATAAACTTACTACTAAGACAACGACAGTATAATATGGGAAACGATATTGTTAAAATATATTGTATAGGTACTTAAAAAAAAAAATACGATTTCTTAACGAATTACGTTTTTTTCCCGCAGGAACAATCGACGCGATCCTCCGGCGATGGCCGCCACCCGGACGAGAGTTCGCGACAAGAACCATTGATCGTATGAGACGACTGTTAATTCAAATTAAAGTTATTATATTCAGCACGATCCGTGCGGACGACAGATGACGATTTTTTTTTTTACGTGGAGATCAATATTTGGTGTCAAGCTTGACGCCGCGGTTACACCACCATTACACATGGCACAACAGTCAGTGAGCAGCTCGACACACAAATTACAACGCGAACACACAATATCAATGTCACGTCCCGGTGACGCCCCAAGAGTCACGTTAAGGATACTACACACGATGCGATCAAAATTCGAAGTTGAAAAATACAAAATCGAATGTAATAAAATTTAAAAAAAAAAATTGTTTTTTAATCGATTATTCAACTTTAGTGTATCGTGTACGATGATATGTCGTGAGTATCGCCGTGGCATTAATCGATGACGCTAATTGACATAATTCAAATAGTTTTTATGTACATTTTTTGATTATATTAATTTTTACCGTCGTCGTCGTCGATCCCTCTGGCGTGGTGTCACCATCGCGTTTTTATCATTTGCCCGTTGTTTTGTTCCAAATACTATTAACGCAAATACGTGCCGCTATAATAGGAAACGCACTCGAAATTGATCATGTTATAGTGTTTTATATTGTATAAAATCGTAATTTTCGTGACATTTTTAACCTCAAACGTATATATTAATATATAAAAAAAAATCGTCTGAGCCAATATATATATATATAATTTATAGGTACATATATAAATATATTATATATAATATATATAATATATTGATTTGTGTTTTGTTTTCGATATCAACGAAAATCAAAACAAGTCCGCGTGACAAGACTTTAACTAGTTGTCTCCATAATGGCCCACAATCCCCACATATGTCTGTAAATATATGTATATGTATATATATATATATATATACATATAAATAAATGTATATGTATACATATTTATATATATATATATAATTCTGCGAACCTATCTGTATGTGTATCTCCATCATAATATATATAGATATTATTATTTTTTTATAATTTTTAGAATCATTGTTTTAAACTGTTTTGTTTTTTTTCCTCCTCCCATCTTATCATTATTAATAATGGGTTACCATTTTTTTCCCAATGCTTAATAATGCATAAAAAAAAAATTGTAACTAAAAAACCAATTGTATTTTGAAAACGAGGAATTGTGAATATTTTTTTAAAAAAACAAAATGTCTTTTCGATTTATATTTAAAGAAAATTGTGTAAAGTGGTAAATTTGAAATTTATGCGTTTTTATATTTTATATTATTATAGTTATTTATTTATTATTATTTTTAATGTAAATTATTGCTGTTATTCTCTGTTGAAAAAGTAGATTTGTATTATTGTTTCTTCGAGCACACCTACTACCAGTTTGTTGTTATCAAATTAAGCTTACTGCCCTGTGCCCTCCCCCCCTCAACCTTCCAGCCAGTGTGTAGTTGTATTTATGTGTATAATGAATTTTAGATACGCTAAAATAAAAATCCTTTTTTCAGTATAGTATATATGATGTATATATATATATATAAATATATATATGAATATTATATTATAACTGTTGTAAAAAAAAAGTTTTTACAAAAACAAAAAACAGAGAAATCTACCAGTTCCTAATTTTTTTATTGTAATAATTTAATATTAATAATAACAATGGTAAAAAAAATGCTATAGTAAATTTACGATATTTTTTAGTTATTGTAAATAAAAATAAACTCAAAATATATACCAAACACTTTTTTTTTACTATTTATATATTTGTATGATGTATAATATTATAGTGTTCACACTGTACACTGTACAGTATATTATAAATCTAGCGTGAGACAGTGAGTGCTGGGTGGGTGTTTTCAATAATTTATTGAAATAACCTGTGTATTTGTTATATGTATAAAATTAATATTTTAGACTTGGTGGTTAACGGTCAGTCAATACGTTTGACATATTTTTTTTATTATAACTATTATACATTTCCTACTCGCAACTTTTTTCCTATACGACTAGATATTAGCAAAAGTTCAAATCGAATGAAAAAAAAAAACTTGTCATTCGGAATCGATCGTCGACAAGAACGTCAATCGTGTGGTGCAAGGATTGCATTTGAATCCCATCGGTGCTCTTTATATTTGACAGATTTTTTTATTGAAAATGGTATAATCTTTTCTACAAATTAAACCATTTTTATGGTTTTAGATATTTTTAATAATAAAAGCGATCATATTTTGATTTGAATTCTTATTAGCGATAGATATGACTATATAAGTATTATGTAATGTATTGAACATTTGAAGTACCTACTTTAATAAATTATTAAGTACCGTAAAATGTTCTTCTGATTTTTCTTATGTTTAATCATTTTAATTTAAACAATATAAATAATCTTATCGTATTATGTGTATACCTGATCATTTTAATTTGTATTGGAAATAAAATAACCATCAGATTTAAAAATTCATACATTTTAAAATATCTACATATTTTGTTAGCTAATTTGATCATGGTTGATTGTTGGTGACTTTTTTTCATTAAAAGTAAATGTATGTAATTAATAATTATACATCCTTTTGTCGATTAGGAGCCGTTGTAAGATAGTAAGAGACTGAGACGTAACGTTATATTTCAACATAAACTTAGAAACTACAAATTATAAATCTTTATTTTACATTATTTCGCGCTGCTGCAATTTCATCATAATATGTAGTCACCTATATTATGATATATCTAACCTTTCAGATTTCCAATTTGGCATACATCCCACAACTCAAACCCAGAAAATATGATGATGTAGCGTAAAATATATTACTGCTGTATCAGTGCGTGTACCTACTACCTACCCTCATTTGAAGAGCAGAACAAACATTAAATAAATAAACAACACGCTAATGTTTTGACATAATTTAGGTAGTGTTATGATAGTGTAGGTATTATAGTCAAAATACTCGACTCCATAAGACCATAACTACCTAACTAAAACAACGTCAAACGTAAATAACATTATTATTTCATAATTTATCGTATTGAGTTTAGTTTTTTTAGATGAATATTTCAATAAAAATTCGTAAAATATAATATTATATTAATATATTATACATTATGTTATTACTAAATGTGAACTTACTTTACGTTTTAACTTATAACTTTTAAAATTAACAACGTTACAGTATATTATAACATCGTTTTACAAAAAAGAAAAATAAATAAATAAAATAATAATATTGATAATAAGTACCTACCTATAATAACATTTATTAAATTAATAAATAATCGACTTATAGTAAAAATCTATTTAATAATAGGTATATTAATTTCGTACCGTATTTTGAGAGTCAGTTATTCTTATTATGTTCAGTCACGAGTTCTTTGTTTTTTTTTTTTATTATAATTTTCTTAGAATATCTATGCCGTTTCTAATAAATCATAAGATATGATTTATGCACATCAAATATCAATCTAGCTATAAGCTCAACCAAGTATTTAAGAAGGACAAACAAGATAGGTACCTATAGTCAAATATACGATAGATTAAAAATTATATTACTCCGTTTTATTAACAATGATGAAAATTAAAGTGTTATAGAATTGAAGGTGATTGGTGATAAGTACTTTCGTATATCTCATAATATTATACGAAGAAAATAAAATCAGCAATAATAGTAAATATTTCAAAGTAAAATTGTTACAACTATATTATTAAACTATCAGCTATGGTATCTATGTAGTATCATATTAAATATTAATTGTTAACAATTTTAATATTATGTTTTATGATAGTGTAGTAGAAAATTTAATTAACTGACTTAAACTGTTAAGGTGTTCAAACCCGGATTCCACGTTCATTCTATCCTGAAACACAAGACTCTTAGTAGTCCACTCTTGACTTTCAAACTTTAATCCTTCTTCTCAATTATAAAATAAAAATTCAATTACTACTATTTTACGGTTGTACATAGGTAGTTGGAATGCATTTAAAAAATAAAATAATGAACAAATCTAGCAAGGTAAGTATATTATTGTTATTTGCAGGCATATATGTAAAATAGACATATAGGTTGGTAGTTGATACACTATTGTCGTTTAATGAGTAAACGTAGTTTAGAAATATGAAATATTTCAATAAAGTACACGAATAATCTAAAGTATATACCAAATGTTTTAACGTTTATGAATATAATGATTTTTACTATAAAATGAATACGAATATTATGGAATATCGTGTAGTTAACAATTGAGTTCTTAGAAACCTTGAGGTAAAAATATTATAACATGATATTTTACGTTATGGTTATAGTAAATTGATATAGTATTCATTTTATTCAGTAAATTACTTGTACACACCCACTTAAAATATTAGGTGGTTTAAATAATCAAATCTCAAGTATACCATTTTAAGTACGTAAGTACTGTGCGCTGCTAAAATTGTGTAAAATTGTCAAAGTCCAAAGTAACTATAAATACGCATCATGAAATATTAAATAAGTAAAATAAAAAATTCTCGAACAATGGACTATAATATTTAGTTGGTTATTATTCTACGACTCTAGGTTAACCAATCGCCATATTATATATGTATATTATATACACGATAATATTATACAATATGACAAGTACTATAATTCGTCATTTTACATAAAGTATGCGTGGGCTATAGAATTTTACTCGAATGCCGAATACATAAACTGTAAGATTAACTTTTCAACAAACATTTAATATACTATACCGATCTACATGGAAATTCCTCAAGCATGCTCAATCCATTTTTTATTTAATAATAAATTATTTATTATAATCCTAATTTTTGAAAATATATTTAAATACCATAATATATATTGAGATATTTTGTACTACTACTTAAGGAGTGTCCTGTGAAGATACAAACTTTTATTTTTTTTTTTTAAATATGGGTTCCCTTTTTTTGCTGTAAATTATTTGGCCGATATTTTTTCTGAACATTTTGACGTATCAAAATTCGAACAAGTATTTTTTGAGTTATTTAATTTTGTGGTAATAATCAAAGGTCTATCATTATGAGTTTGGAAGATATAGGCATTGGGCATAGTGATTTATATTAATTAGCAATATTATTTTTATAATTTATAAAAATTACCCAAATTTAATAAATACTACATAAATATTACATCTATTTTATATTTTAGAAAACCCATTTTAAGGACTATATTATCCTTAATATAAACATTTTAATAACTGAAAAAATTTCCAAAATTAAGTCCCACGGTAAATAATGTTTGGCTTACGGTAATATAGCAGGGAGTCCTCGTCTGAAAAATAGAAGTTTATATCACCAAAAGACAGTGTTTGAACAGTACAAAAATCTTAGAAATTTGAAAATATAGTCTTAACGTTTTGTTCATAAATTCCTTATTAATTCAAAATTTGAATTCGTTTATAATTAAAAAATAAAATAATAATAATAAAGGTGAGCATACTTAGTGAACCGCATGCTGTTTTTATGTATGTAATATATTATGTTCAGGTGATTTCGGTGATTTAAAGAGGCCATCGACCGTCGTTGGGTGGTTTTTGTACCCACGTAGGTATTAGATACGTCCCGTGCGGAATCGTACTCACGTGATTTTCGAGAACCGCGGTCGCGCGCCCGTTTCGCCGTCGTCAAAACGGTATTGCCGGTAATCGCGTGTTAACCTTAACGCGCGCGTGTTCGCGATAATAAATCGGCGCACGTACACGGGACAGGCACTAAAATAATATAATATAAACTACATACAGCTGGCAGGAGGTATATTATGTGTGTGTATTAAAGAGCTGGTTAGGCGTACCTCGCCCTACAATACCTATAATATACCTATAATATTACGATCCCCGTGCGGGCAATATGCAAGAAACGATTTTTACGACTAAACGAAAGTGAACGGCCGGGCGCACGTTTGCGCGGTGTTCGACGTAATGTACAATATTATAATATGGGTGTACGGAAAACACGTGTAAAATAGAAATGAAATAAAAAAAAAAAACGCGAAAAAAGTACACGGTACACTCGTAGTGTATATAATAGTGATCAGTGATTACTGATTACATTATGTTTGGTCACATTTTTATCGGCTCGCTGTTCGTAGTCCGGGACTATAGGGTGCCAGGTTAGGATATATCTACTACCACTGTTATAATATGCTCGATCGGTGTAATTAAGTCGCGTCATCGACGCGCAGTCTTGTAATACATCACCTTATTACCGTCGGAGTAATTATAAAAATCGCGTTTAAACTATATATACAAAACACCGTTTTAACATCGTTTATTACCTATATTACACCTGTTAATATTACTAGCACACGACTTCGATTATTCCGCTAGTTTGCAGCTCGATTTCTATCTCTCTATACATATTATGTTAACCGCATCACAGCGGGATATTTTACATTTCTTTCGCAGAAGGGGTGGATGGATAGATTCGATGGTTTTTTTGTTGAGATCTCCGACGATTCGTATTCACGAATAATAAACAATAATCATTATAATATTTAAAAAAAAAAACCAAATCTGTTGCGCCACCGATCCCGTCGGTTGTCGGAAACTCAAACGTTTCTTGTCAGCAAAGTGGTGATTTTACCAGCTATATATACGAAGGAATACTATGATTCGACTATTATCGCCTTCATGGTGCGACTGTGCGAGTACCATTGTACAATCTCTTATTTATAGTACGATATGTATTGTAAATATTAGTCATTGCTAATGCGCATGTATTGTTTTGTTCCTATGGTTTTTACCGCAACGAGTCGTTTATGTGTCGACGTGAAAAATTAGCGTACCTATAGACATGATTTTTAGTACGTATATATATATAAGTATAACGTATAGATACATATTATTATTATGATTATAATAAATCGACCCGCAGTTAACTATAATACGTCGTACGCTTTGCGTGTTTAAAAATGAATGGTTCATTTAAATATAAAACAGCACATCGTAATGACAACGTACCTACCCATATATAATATATATACATACGTCGCATAAACGTACGTACCTGTGTAATGTAAACCTAATATACAGTATATTATAATATTAAACCGCGACGGCCGTCGTTAAATTTCAAACGATTTGTTTCCGCGAGTCGTAAGTCGTCGCAAACAATAACGCACACATGACGGCGGCGTACACTATATCGCTGTGCACACACATACATATACACTTAAATAAGTTAAATACGTTATTGTTGTTGTTATATTATATTATTTTACACACATCAAACGTACGCACGTACCTATATTGTTGTCGTCATGATATTCCGAGTCGTCGTCGCGAGCGACGTATATAATATCTATACACGAACAGGAGGGTATATCAGCTGTGCAACGTGTACGTAACTATATTGCGGTATTATTATAATATACCTACCTATAATATAAAATATATACCTACACACGCTGTTTATTATTATTTATTTTTTTTTTTTATGAGCGCATATTGCACGTGTACGCTTATGTATTATGCGTATTATACACGAGTAAATATAATATACGCGAGTTTAATGGGACGTAAAATAAAGAGAAAAAAACGACTTGTAATAATAATAAAAAATAAATAAATAAACGAGAAGAAAAAAATGTATGTCGACTTTGGTAAAACGCAGGTATATGACCGTACCTATTGCGCAAAAACTATACTTCGTCTGAATACACGCGCATAGTAGCGGTACCTACTGCTGCAGATATTATAATATTGTATATGGGTACTCTCGACCACTCGACACTCGTATATCGTACCTATACGAGTATATACATGATAATCATAAATTAACGTTTTTCTTTTTTGATTTTTATCCCGTATTATATACTTACATAATGCATGTATATAGATTATAATATGTATGGCTATTATTTCGTTTCATAAGTACGCCGTATGCATATATCTATATTTTATAGATACCTATACAATATATTATTATATATCACATTATGTAATATTATTATGTTTTCTCGAGCAGATATGTTGTGTCTCTAAGAGACAATATGAACGGTAATAACAATTTATGAATTATGAAGTGTTATTATGTGGCGTGCACGTGGAAAGTTCGGAGCTCCTATCGATTTGAGTTCTGGGAAATGTCTCCGTCAATTGACTCGTATATGTTAGAAATGATTTCATATTTGATAGTATGTATGTATTATGGGTATAAGTGTGTCGTCGTATAAAATAAATTTACATATTAGCGTATATTATGTATGTACTGTAGTACCTACTATATTATGTATATTGCTTAAAACCTGTGTGATATACAGCTGTAGAGACGGATGGACGATACAAATATTTGACGAACTTAATATATAACGTCTGTTTTGAAATGTTTTGTCTAGGTAATGAAATGTAGCAATTATATTAATTCTCACGTATGATTCCCCAGACGAGGTCATTTTGCGTTACCGACATTCAAAATTCATCAAACCGGGACGACAATAATAATATCCTTCATCGTCTTTAAATTTTCATTATTTCATCTCAGATGAAATTATTTATATTATCAAGTAGGTATGGCCAATGGATTTTTAAGTAATTTACTTGGTTATAAACGGAAATCATTGCTTATACACTTTAATGTATAAAATTGTCTTATTAAATTAATAAAAAGTAACTTAACATACTCAAATTATTTTATATACTTTATATCTTTAAATAAATAAAAATAGATCGCTCGCAGAAAATTTCTTAATTTTATACTTATGCAAACTATATTTGTATATATACATTTGTCTGGGAAATTCCGATTTATGTTATTGGATCAATTCAAAATAAAAGTATATAAAATGAATGGGTGGCATTAGAGTATTAGACTGTTTAAACATATTGCATATAGTTCATAATTGTATGTTTATATTGTTTTTTGTATCGGTTAGGAGAAGATAATAAAATATACTTTTATTATATTTTTCTTATTTATATTAGGAAAACACACACTATTTATCCACATATTTATTTTGAAATAAAATAATTCGATAGTTATCTGTATAATATCATTATATAAATTATAAGTATGATAACATTTATTTCGATTTTTTATTCTTTTGCCTCATGT
Source organism: Aphis craccivora (assembly GCA_009835225.1). Lineage (NCBI taxonomy): Eukaryota > Metazoa > Arthropoda > Insecta > Hemiptera > Aphididae > Aphis > Aphis craccivora. The sequence continues at coordinate 88,896 of VUJU01000430.1, forward strand.
GGAAAAATATCGAGGATTGTCGAAATATCGTAAACAAATACAGTCGAGTCTCGATAACACAATTTTTTTTTTTAGTTCCTTGGGAATTCCTATACACTCAATACTCAACTCAATATGCAATATTTGTAACTCGAAAAATACATAAGTCGAATTAATTTTTATCACCCTCGTAATTCGACTGTATTGCTTAATTTTTTATTACATATTTTATTTATTCTACTTCTGATGATACTTTAATAATATAATATTATCTATTATCAAATTATTATATTATATTATATTTATAAATTTTTAATAGTATAATAATTATTATAGTAAGACGGCGTTACGGATAGACTATTCGGATACACACGTGTCATAGGGAATTAAGTATATATATTTAAGGCGTAATTAGTAAATATATTTTTTTTTATTATTATACAGTTTATTACGATGTTACGATCGCACCTATGTTAAGGTAACTGTAAATAAAATAATCAGCGTATTATTTAATTTTTAATGGCAACACAGTCATTTCACCTATAAACAAATAATTATTTTTAAAACTGTTCTATTAAAATATAAGCTATATCCAACCATTTATGTTTATTGTTTAATCGTATTAAAAAATCGGTTACCAACTTCAGATCCCATTTGGTCGCACTTATAATTTTCAATTATAAAAAATGAGCATTTCATAAATCGAATTTAAAAAACAAAACAAAATTGATTTGTTAAATTCTCAATTGGCATGACAATATTACATACGTATACCAATTACCAGTGTTGTATTTATGTTGGTAATTACTATGAATAAGAGATATTTTGTACATAAAATGTACCTATACTTGCATTTATTATTATAAATATAACTGGTTAATGAATAATATAATAAAAAAACCTTTATCAATTACCATGAGGCGTGAATTATGATACTATAGATTATTTTTTAATCGTTCATATTAATAATATAAAAGCGTATGAACAACTATAACTTTTATCTATGCCTCCGAGGAACCTATGAATAACATATATTATAATATACCCAGGTGCGTAAAGCACATCTCATATTGACGATTTCGATACAGGAGACGCACATTTCAACTTAAATTTTACCTACCACATTATCATTATTATTTTTTAATACAATAATAACTGTAAGTATTTAACATGTATATTTATTATTTATAAGGTTTATTTCAAAAATATTTATTGACTATCAACCATCAACCCTTATCCAAACCTAACACAATCTCTGATCACCGCTAACCAAGGTAAAATTTAAAATATGAATTCCCATCCAATATTTCATTTCTAAAGCTTGTTTAATTTAAAACCTTATTCGCACCATTGTAGCACAGCGTGTGGTGAACTATATCTATTATATCGTTACCGAAATTACTAGTAAAGTTATTTATTTTTTGGTAACCTAATAATAATTCATTGAAATATATTTCATTTATCATTAGGTACTATTTTGTTGCTCATTTATTATTATTACTATATTTAAACTACTTTTATTCGATCTACTAGTGTATACATAATATTACTGAGATGAAGAAAATAGGATTGAGATATCTAATAAAACATGATTAAACATTATGTTACAATTGTGATAATATCATATTTCGAGACTAGTTGTGATAAATTCCAGGTTAATTTTGTCGTTATCTGGATCTAAGTAAAAATTTTTTATCGAAACATTTTTATTTTTTCATTATTTTGATGTTTTGAAATAAAATATGATAAACGTTTTAAAAGTAAAATATTTATAATACATAGGTACAGGATGATTCATCAAGAGTATGCTTACCCCTCTTTTTACTTTTATTTCAATTATGAAAATTATTCATAATCTTATTTTTAGAATTTTTATATAGATATACCTAATGATTGTATGATAATTTGAAAATCTTAGTCATTTTTTCAATATCTCAAAATTTATTTATAATTTATAAAGTACAATGAATAGCTATTACATCCGATATTAAATATGTTTTATATTTTTGTAAACCCATTTTTAAGTACTGTTCTCTTTAAATAAACATTATAATAACTGAAAAACTACTTGTTCGGATTTTGAGACAGGTAAATCAAACATTTCTTAAAAGTTTAAAAAGGAGGATTTTCATTAAAAAAATATATGTTTGTATCACCGAAGAACACTGCTTAAGTGGTATAAAAAATCTCAATGTTTAAATTGAAAATATACTACCTTTATTCAAGTATATTTGAGTTCATGATTAACTTATGGAAAATAATGGGAATTAATAAAATGCTTGGTGAATCACGTAATTAATCATAAACTTTTCATGTTAAATTTTTATAATTTATGAAGACACCACACTATTTTACTTACTTAAAAAACTTTTTTACATGTATTTTCCAAATACTCATTATATAGTTATTACATATTTAAAGTATTAGATTAAATAGTTATGAAGCTTATTGATAAAGAAAAATATAGATATATTTTGTTATAACCTCTAAAGAAATATAATATTCATGTATTTAATATAAAATAATCGTTATAATATGGTTAACAATTTTCTCGATGGTAATGTGTCTATAAGTTGTGGTGTACACTGTACACCAATACAGTAACGTATTCTGTACTTTTGTAGTATGATCAGTAAAAATTGTTAGACCGTAATATAACTTTACCATTTTATAACTGTAAGTTTTGCTGCCGTATGTCATAATAATAATTAATAGTCCAAAATTATACATGGTAAATTAATTTCGTGAAAATCATAAAAATATCTTACATAATGGTCTGCTGTCCATGTTACATGTGTTGTTTATGGTAGCTGAACCGCTCAGCGTTTTGGCATTGTGACTTTAAAAAAATATAATCAGTAGCTACGATATGCATAGTATAGTATTATAATGTTATCAAATCGATGGATCTGAATCTAAAAATGACCCAGGTATATAATCTGATTCTTTAAAAAAATAATAATAACTATAATAATAAAACAAACAAAACATACGATGTAAATTATTACTATTCCAAGGTTCGATTTTCCCCCCAACACTACTATTAAAGTCGTAATATACAATACACTGTTACCACTAATAGTTATAGTAATAATAATGTTATTTTAGAGTTAATTTAGCCACGATGACGAACACATTTCCATTGGTGTTGCTCGTTTTATTTAACGTCGTTTTTGGAAACCAAGTGCGTAATGTATTATTGTAAATCTTAATATAGTATATTTAATTTGTTATGAATTTAACTTATACAAAATTAAAAAAAAAAAATGTGACTATGTAAATAAAGAATTACAATGTTTTAGTCACCTCCTTGGGTGCTCAATAGAGCTGATCCTGGTAGTGGTGGTGTGTCGTTCTTCAACAATACAGTCACTGACTCGTATATGATGGTAAGATGGACCTGGAGGGACTCGGCAAGTGGCTTCTGGGATACTAGATTAAGAGTCACACTGAATAAAGAAGGTAAGTACCTAATAATGATAGAATATATTTAATATTAACACAAATAAATATTTAAATAAGTAATCGTAGGAACATAAGGAACTTAATTTAATAACTACAAGGTTAATTTACTAATATTATTTAATATAATATATAGTGTGTCCCGTTTTAATTGGTTTTATATGTACCAGTAAATATCTCAGCTTAAAGGCCTTAGATTAAAAAGCAGTTTGCTGTGATAGGTAGGTGGTACCGAAGTGCACATTTTGGAAAATTTTCAAATTTTTAACTCTTTTGGTTCACGCGTGCGCAATTCAAATTAATTTTTTTTGAATAGCAACCCTTATCTTTGACAATAGATATGGGTAGATCATTTTTTTCTAAGACATTTTGATCCATTGACCATAGTCGTAAACCCAAAATTGACCGAGTTACAGGCCAAGAGATTTAAAAAAAAAGTGGGTAAGTGGGTACAGCTCTGCTGTACATTAGGTGCCATATAAATCATTATTATATATATAGGAGTGTTCAATTTGAATCCAATGATAGGTTTTATTGTATACGAAAAACGATTCTAAACGGAGATGATTTGTCAGCCTAGAATATAATTTCGAATGGTTGGTGAAAAATGGTTTATGTTTTAATGGCCTGAATATACCAGAACTTAAGTTTTTTTTATAATTATTATAAGCTAAACTTATGGAAAATCTCGTATTGAATTTTTAACTCTTAGCTACTTATACAAAAATTTTTATGAATTATACCTACAAAATAATTTGCAAATATTCGTGGTTTTTGACGAAATAAATTGTGCCTATGTATTCTTATAATTTTTTAATCACTATAAGAATAACTTATGAGGAACTTTGTATTAAATTTTCAAGTATTTTGATTGGGCCAAAAAAATTTTATCGACACTTCAAACAAAAATTTTTGAAAATTTAACTGTATATAGATAAAATTGACATAAACATTTGGTGAAAAGTATTTACAGTAATTAGTTTTTGAATTACAACCATACAAAAAAATCGATTTGGTCAAAAACTATAGTTTTGTGTAAAAATTCCCGTTTTTCATAAATTTTTTTTATGGTTTTTCCCGGCGCTTTTGAAAACTATTGGAAAATTTAAAAAATGCACCAACTAGATGCATTTTTCTATCGGAATCCACCCCCAAAGTTTGAAATTGAAGCATTATTTTTACACGTTCTCGTGTACACAGACTCACAAAAAAAAACACACAGCATGGTAAAATCAATACATTTATCGCTCCGCTCAGAATCTAAAATTGAAAATAATTCAATTTTTGGAAAAACATGGTACACTTGTATTGAATGGATTTTTTTCATGAATAGGTACATGAAAAATACATGAATACATAATACATACGTAATACGTTACAGATAAATAACTCAACGATAGGAAAAATGTTTAGAGAATAACGGAGGACATTTTGAACGTTTTATTAGATAAACAAATTCACTTAAAAAATAAAATTTAAATATTTGATAACACAAAGTAATATTTAGTTTTTGTTTCATTATTATGTATGTATAATTATGTATGTATGTATTACATGTATTCATGTAGTTTTTTATGTACCTATTCACGAAAAAATCCACTCAATACAAGTGTAGGTACCATGTTTTTCAAAAAATTGAATTATTTTCAATTTTTAGAAATCTCTTGGCCTGTAACTTGGTCAATTTCAGGTTTAGGACTATAGTCAATAAAATAAAATGTCTTAAAAAAAATGATCTACCCATAACTGGTATCAAAAATAAGGGTTGCTATTCAAAAAAATTTAATTTGAATTGCGCAAGCGCGAACCAAAGTAGTTAACAATTTGAAATTTTCCCAAATTGTGCACTTTGGTACCACCTATTTATCATAGCAAACCGTTATTCAATCTAAGGCCATCGAGCTGAGATATTTAGTGGTACATATAAAATGGGACACACTGTATACTTAAATACTTCGTTAAGTTTTAGTCATTTTGTAAAGCTATAAGTCATTTTCTTTAATTTTCATTTCAAGCGAATATGTATGCATTATACAATATACATACCTACATGTATAATTATTACAACAACTACCGTATAGCTATGATATTTTTAATTTTATAAAGTTTGGGGTTAAAATTACCGAGTATAATTATTATTTATATGTAAATTAATCAAACCGCAAGTTTTTTTTTATTTACTGGAAATCTTCAATCATAAATATGTATATGCCATTGAACGTTTTTATTAACCTTCAACTCGAAGTATTATTAAAAAAAAAAAAAAAAAACTATTCCGGTTTGATAAATAGATTATAAATAGCATAAATGTCTATTATTTTGAAATACAAATTACATGTTGATAAATTACAATAATGATTAGTTTAAGTATTAAACTATTAAGTATTTATACATCTTATACTATATTTATTGTAATTGACATACCTTATAGTTATTAGGTAGTAACATATATACATATATATATTATATATATAAATAATATAGTATTTTTCTTTATATATTGCTAATATAAAAAAAACCCAACGCCGGCGACGTTTGATTAAGTCTACATATAATAATAGTAGGTACGTTTTACAAAATGATAGCGGAAACGAGACAATATTATTATTTTATGCAAATTATTAAACTCGTAAATGATATAAAAACGAACGTGTCTAGACAAGACAATGGGATATTAAAAATAATTATTATTTACTTGTATTTAGCTAATTATAGCCTTATTTCTATAAAAAATGTCTTTGATAATATTTTTATCTTTTAAATGTTAAAAATTATTATTATTAAATTAATTATTTTATAGTTTATGACGACTAACGTAGACATATTCGATTATATATAACAATATTTTTATATATTATACGTTAATTAAACGTATAAAATATCATTATCATAAATTATTTTAATTACACCACTATAGTAAGTACAATTAATGTGTAATGGAATAGCAATGAACTTAAAATACATATTACATAGGTACCTATTACATAGTATTGATCTATTATATTACATACATATGTAAAAACTAATAAGAAATTGTCGTCATTAATAGATAAATAAACTTTTGATTACATTTTTTGTTAATAAATGCAATATTATGAATTGTTAATACTAAAGTTATATATATAGTTATATCCTTAAAATAACTATTTATTGTTTTTTTTTTATTTCTCCACTTTTCCAGTCATCCTCATCACCTCTCAGGATCTTTGTATTAATGTAACTTTAATGGTGATGTTATAAAAGGAAATTAAATCTAGTTATAGAGTTTTCAGTGATTTTCAAGTGAACAGATAAAAAAATAAAATTAAGGAAAACGGAAATATCCATGTAAAACCAGTTTTTGGCAAACAATAAGGTTATGTTTTATTCTTGTTGTAATTAAGAATGAAGAACTGTAGAGACTTGCATTTTTGTATCATTATTAATTCATTAATAAACATTTATAAAGTTAATACAAGACTCACTCCTTAGTCTTTACTACTTTTTTTTTTTCTGGAATTCAGAAAAAATATGTAAAACCTAAGTATATATTTTGATAAGCAAGCATTTTTTTAACAACAATAATAGATATTAAAATATTCTTGCAATTTTTTAATTAATACTATAATAAGTATAGGTACGTGATATTATTGTCAGAAAACAGTTTAACATAATATCATAGGTACTACTTATATAAAAACTAAAAATAAATTACCAATTATAATGAGTACATAATAATTTAAAATATTCTTATTCTTTATTTCTTAGAAATAGACTTACTCACAGTGTCTCCGCACAGAAAATATTTCGTATGAAATGATTTATCAATAAAAGTGGATACAATCATTAAAAATCAAATTTCATGGAATGAAGACTTCTCCCACTAAAAGAAATAAACAAAAAAAATCATTTTTAAAGTCTTACATTAAGACGTATATTAACTGGTAATAGTCGACTATCCATATAAATTATTTTGTATAGTTAGGTATTTGTTGAGTGTTCGATACATGCAAATAACTTGATATAAATCAATTTATTTATGTCTATATAATATATATTTGTGGCCATTACAAACAATACACTTCCAAATTTTTTTATTTCTTGCCAACTATAGTAAAATTGTTTTACCTGTTTAGTTGTATACGATTATGTTTTTATTATTTAATAATATAAACAGTTTAATCTAATGAATAATTTATTATACGTAATATAGAATATGATTGATTGAACAATATGGTGTACAGTCGTATAGAGTATGATAAAAATGTGTAAATCTTTGAACTCTTTTTACTATTTATGAGTTAAAGTTGTATTGTGATTCGTTGTAATTTTTGTTTTCTTTTTTTTTTTTTTTGTAAGTACTTAGTACATAGTGTATTTCTGAAGGTATTACACTACTAATAACGTACGAAAACGTACGAATAACGTACTAATCTGAGTAGGTAATCCATAGTGTATAAAATACAATATAATATATTTCATGATGGGATATCTACAAGATCACAAACAATAAGTACACTTTGAAAAAATAAATAATTGTCATACTTGTCTCTTATGCCAATGTCAAATTTATGATTATGTCTCGCATTAGTAGTTTTATAAAAATAATCATTTTTAATGTTTTTTAATGTACTGCAGTATTATTTTGCTAATTTTCATTCGCTAAGTAAATAATAGATAATGTGAAATCCAGAAGAAAAAAATACATAAAACTTTTTTTATATAATATATACATTAAACAATATACATATATAGTCATTAACTGGTCATATATTTTGTAAATGACCGTGACCAATAGGGTACAATGTTGATTGCGTGTTCATATGATTATCAACATAGAAATAGGTGTGATCGTTATATTATAAAGTTGTACATACATTTTTGTGTAGAAATAATATGTTATTTAGCGTTCATTATTAAATGTAAAATTGTATACTCACTGCTCGTTAGGAAAATGATAAGTAAATTATCATTTATTTTTGACGTGGGTTAGTGACATTTCTTTGTTCATTCATTAATTTCTTATCAAAATATTAATAATAAACAATAAGTCTAAATGACAGCCGGCAGTTCGTACATAATATGTGTGTGACCTAATACAATACTCATTTGTTGCAATCTTAATGGATGTTGACTCTGCAATACAAATAAAATCACATTAAGAAGACGAAATATAAAATTGCCTGTCTACATAATAATTGTTGTGACATTTCATTATAATGGAAAGAGCACTTTCCGAGACCAATTAAATTATGGACTACTTTAAAAATATTTTAATGGAGTTAAGTTGATAAATTTTTTTAAATAAATTGCTCGTTGTTGATTCATTAAGTGACCAAAAATATTACCACATAAAGTCTATATTTAGTACCTATTAAGTAGAGCTAATTTTAAGTTTCATCCGCCACGTAACTCACTGGTTGTCTATTGCAAGTGAAAATATTTGATTTTAAATTTTCATAATTTCATAAAATTTAAGTTCGAGAAAAGAGAAAATTGATGCATTACACATACCTAATTTTAAACAGGATATTTAAAACAATAGGTAAAATAAACGTCTATTAATTTTTAACAGAAATAACCGGTGGTGGATTCTCATACTCCGATCAGTATGAAAACGAATTGGCGTCGGTCAGGTGGTTTAGAACTAAAATGGATGGGCCGATCAAATGGAAGTACACTTCATTTGGCTCGCCTCCCAATAGTTGGTGGATGACTTCGGTGGTGCCGAACGGCAATATATCTTGGGGATTCAAAAATCAGATTATCGACGGCTCGTGGGTGTTTAAAGTCGGTAAGTATTATAATAGCGTTACATTATATTACTTAACTTCTTTTTTTTTCGACATCGAACTCTATCATTTTTAGTGGAATAAATAACGATTAAGTATTGGTTTTTTAAAATCAATATAGATATATTTATTATCTATCAGGTCCAGATTTATGAATAAACTACATAGATTGCTATCTAGGGACTCACACCACACTACCACAGGGCACAGAATCACAAGTCTAAATTAAATAAATATGAGCATTGTAATAATATTGTCAATAAGTAATAGCTATACACGATCCTAGGGTTTTCTGGGTGATTATTATGATTAATTGATGTCTTAAAGATAATTCTTTAATTATTGCAGTTTTCTAAAATTACATGAATGTATACATAATTATCATAACATAGCCCCTTAAAAACTTTTAACAGCGAGGAAAAATATTTAATGAATATTAAATATTCAAAGATTCTTTGAAATAATAAAACAATTATTTCAATATTGATATTAAAACAATATGTATTAATACATTTTTATAGAAATTGACAAATGGTCTAGGAACACCGTATGTATCATAATATGATCGTAACACACTTTTATAAATTATATTCAATACAATTCTTTCATAATTTTAATTATTATAAGATGATTTTAATGGTTGTAATATTCAACAAAATGCTTTCATAGTTTTAATTATAATAAGATGGCTTTAACGGTTATAGGTTTCTTCAATAACAATATAAAATGCGCCATTTAACTTATTTAATGGACAATTTCAATTTAAAGATTTATTTACATTTTTTAACGATTTAATATTCTGTTAATTTGATATTTCTGCAACACTGTTGAAAAGTTGTTTAAAAAATAATTTTACTTTAAAGTAAACCGGCACTGTTTATTTTAGTGATTAGAGCATTTTTCTCCTCAAAATAGTGTTCATACAAAACTACTGATAAATAAAAAAAACACATATAATTATAAAATGAATACCTACATTTATAGTTCTGCTCAGAATATGCAATTTAAAATTAAAGGTCTTAATTTTTTTAATACTATCAATGAAGGTAACGATACTCTTGAACCGAAAAACTTTCAAAATGTTGATGGATGGCCACATGGGAGTGGAAATAGATGGAAACGGTCTATAAAATCACAAGAGGTAATGTATATAAGTACTTAAATAAATAAGTATAAAATATGTATGCTGGTTATTTCATTAAACTTTAAATTGAACATGGTTAAATCCATTAATCAATATGTTCTATGCTACAATTTTTATTCTATTTAGGACTAAAATAAATTCATTTTAGAAATAATTCTTCACCAGTGATTTGGATATTAATAAATAATTTGTTCTCGTTGAGTTAATTTAGAAAACTAAACTAGTAAATGTGGTTATTATTAGTTTTTTTAATCTATTTTAAAAATCAATGGTTTCTGGCATTACGTTTTACATTCAAATATTAGTACATTTTATTCACAATAAATAATATTACTCACTATAATAATATCTATGTGATGAAATTATACTTAAATAATATATTTTTTAAGATTGGCATTGATAACTTACTAAGAAAACAAGAGCATTTTATCAAAAGAGAACGAAGAGCCTCTGATGACGACTCCGATGAAGAGGAAGAAGATATAATTCAAAAAATTATTGGTATGAGACCTATAAATGGTTATACAGAAATTTAAGTGGTCATTAACAAATAACAATATTACAATCTTGTATTTTTAATGATTAAATTAATTTGTTTTGAATATTATTTCAAAATAGTTGTTGTAATAATATTGCGAAACATTTAAATGCATTCAATTCAATACAGTGTCTATATATCTATTTTTTATTGTATTTTATTACTTCCTATTAATACATTTACAGGATGCTTCATGGAATTTTTCAAAGTATTCGAAAAAGCTATTCAAGATTCTGGGTTATTTATGTAGCAATAATAATGATACAATATTGAACTACACTACTTTTCATAAAAAACTATTTTCTTTTACAGAAATTAATGTTTGGTACTAAATTGGTATTTCATAATTATAGTTGTCAGTTTGTCACTACTTAACAAAATATATTGCATTTATTTTTGTTATATTGTTTGTAAACATGAAAAAAAAATACACAACTAATATTATTTTAAAATAATATGGTATATATATATTTTTTTTTTTACAAAATCATCAATATGAATGTACACAATGGCTTACTCACTAAGTAGTCTACAACAAACTTAAATTTAGGTACAAAAATATATGATTTTATAAATATTTTGGACATAAAAAAAATATTACTGTTGTCTTAAGTAAAGCTGATAGCTAATCAGTAGCTATAGACATAATATTTTTTGGTTGTGTACACAATACATTTTACATTAATAATAATATAATTTACAAAAAAAAAAAAGGCACAAAACGGTGCATAACACTCGACTTATTAATATAATAATAATTGTCAGTTTACCTATCTATTTAGGGATTTGAGGCAGTTTCATAATAATAATGCTTATACTAAGGTCCTTAATGAACGTAGTAGTATAGTAGTAATAGTAGTAGAATGATGATAACTATTATTATAAATTACCATCATTATACAAGAGGGGAAATTATTTTAATTTAATTACAAAAGTATTTTACAAGAAACAAGTGAGATCATAACAAAAAACAAAATATAACTTGGTTGTACGTGTGGTGGTTTTTAGTCTACAACATTAGTGAATTTGACTAGAAACCGCAAAATAAAAAAAAAACATCCAGTAAACAGACCGAACAGTACACGCACATACGATTAGCGCCGGAGAAGACCAAAGTTACACAAAATAAGTAGTCAGTCTTATTAACTTCAACGCTCCGTCGTCGTCGTCGTTTTCTTCTCTTTCTTCTTAAATTATACCATGGTTATGTTTCGCTTTTTCTTGTCACCGCTACTGACCGAACTCAACGATCCCTGGAGGCTCTGATTGAATAGGATCATATTGTTCCGGTGATAGTTGTTGTACTGGCCGGGTGGTGGAAGTCCGTTTTGCTGCTGCTGGAAATGACCAGGAGCCGTTCCGTATATGTTTTCAGCATTGGCTTGCTGCTGCTGCTGTTGTTGTTGTTGTTGTTGGAGCTGTTGTTGTTGGTAGGCCGGCAATGGTGGAACGGGTGGTGGATACTGGTTCTCAAAGTCACCAATCTGACCGTACGGACTGGTTCTGCGCTCGTGTTCATGCAACAGCTGCGAAGCGGTCCACGATTGGTACGGACTCAACGGTTTTGGTGCACGGGTCAATGTTGCTCCAGCAATAACACTCAGATGACCATTACTTTGGTGATGGTAAGGATGCGGTTGTTGGTTTGGTTGTTGATGCGATTGCTGATGCTGCTGTTGCTGTTGAAGATTGTAGTGGTGTTCGTTAGTCGCAGCTTGTCCATATTGTGCCACGCTGTACCGTTTTTTTGGGTCACCTGTGTCGATCAAACAAGGTTCAAAATGCGATTCCAGTTCAGTCTTTACGGCGTTCATGGGAGACGATATGTTCAGTGCACCGCCATTACCATTGGGTATGACTGACACATTGAGCGTTTTTTCCGGCTTAGGCGACTGTTTCTCAGGCTTTCGGTTGCGTTTAACGGCGCAAAACACGCAGTACATAAGCAAAAGCAGAGCCAGTAACATCAGGCCACCCGCAGCTGGCACCAAGACATCGTAATTCATTTCAATGTCCCTGGAAATTCCGGATATAACGTTCTGGTTGGCAGAAGTCCAAGATGGGTCAGCCGACGACACTGATGAGTGAGTGGTGATTAATGACGGTGGAGGCGGTGGTGATGGTACCAACACCCTGACCCAGTTAGACACGGGTCCGGGCATTGAATCTGCCTCGATCCGACTGTACGCTTTGACGGCCACAAACAACGTCTGGTCTAGAAGCTCGGGTGTCTTGTTCATGTCCACTGAGAATGCGGTTTCTGAACCCGGAGCCAACGGCAGTGGGGTGCCGTGAGTCCAAACTGGTGCTGAGTCGAATTCATTGAGTAACGACCTAAGTGACTGTGAATATCGGATTTCATACCGAGCCACCGAGTTTCCACCCATATCTGGTGAAGTCCACGTAAGTCGGGCTTTTAGTTCTGACTTGACAACCTCGGCTTTAAGATCGCCCACTCGGCCCACGTTCACCGACGATGATGACAAATCTTCGGCAGTATATGTAACAGACAGCGGGGCGATGATCCGTTGGAAAGGATTCAGTTGTTCCACTGATGGTGATGTCATAAATGATCCGCAGCAGTTAGATTCTGTACATATAATATGATGTTAAGTAAAGTTAATCAAATAAAATCATTATAGTTTTTACTAACCGGAATTCACGGGATTTCGTTCAATGTTTCTGTGGGTGTTATGTTGCCAAGTATATGCATTGCTGCTGCTATCCGAAACAGTTATTTCAAAAGTATAAACTCCAAGTCCACCAATCATCGGGTTGAAATATCTCGAATAAATACCATCGCCTTTCATGATATCCGGATCTGTAGAAACAACAGTAAAATGTAATAAAAATGTCTGGATTTAAAAATAATCATCTATTTTTCAACAATGGGTTAATATTATTTTAAAAAACACAAATTTTACAAATCGTACTGACCTCCACTTCCAGTGTCCAAGAGATCAAACTTTTCACGATGTGCATTTGAACCATTTAAACCAGGTCGAATAACCGACACTTCAACCTTAGCACCAAGTACCGGGTAGTCACCGCGTTTGACTTCAGCATAAATCGTTAATGGATTAGTCGTTCCACTTGTCCAAGCTCTAGCTCTGACCACAGGAGAATTTTTCGATAACGGTTTGGCCATCACTTGCACGTAATGCGGTTGTGGACTTCCCTGGAATCGTTCGATGTGGTATGTCCACGTTCCGGTCTGTAAAACGATGAATACACATTTGGTTAACATTGAAATCAAATTTAAAAAAAACTGCTACTATAATTACAACAATTACAAAATATATCGTGATAGTAATATTTACCTCATTTATAGCCGCTGGTACGCTGAGCATTTTGAGCGATAACAGTGAATCAGATCGAGTCGAGTAGACTCGTTGAGAGGGGCTGGTCAGGGTGATGGCTCTGATAAGTGGGTTTTCCGTGTTGTGCGTATAAACAGTGAACTTTGCTGGCTCACCCATATGGTCCTCCAGAACGAAGCTTCCTGTTACTACGGTACGTCCATCGTCGGTTAATTCGCGTCTATGAATTTCCACAGGCAAATCACCCTTGTTGCCTTGATAATACGTTTCCATTATATTACGCATTACGTTCGTTAACTTGAAGTAAGTGGACAAATACGATGTGGCCATATTGTACCGGTTTTCGGTAACCGTGAATGAAACACCACCAGTCTTATCAGCCATCCAGTCTAAGGACTTGAGACGGTTGATCATCGGGTATGTGATGGTAGCCAAACGAATGTTTTTATCTCTGGCCTCAGACACTTGTTTAACTAAATCTGGAGTGTACGTGGATGTTCCAGCGGCGATAACTACAATAACTGAACTTGCAGGACCACTATTACTTGCACGGGTTTCTAACATCTGTTAAAAAAAAAAATACAAAATCAGTAAATTTTGTTTTGTAAAACTTTGTTCTACAGAAGTCTTATTGAATCGATTGATTACCTGTATAGCTTCTTTCAACGCACAGGCTAAACACGCTGGTAGCCTCGAGTCACCTGTAGAGTATGGGATATTCGACGCAACTTGGTCTCTAGCGTCCGATGTTTGCAATCTACTCAGGCCGTGCAGACGATTGGCTGAAGAATCATTGGCCGATACTAGCCCAACTTCCGTGTTGGCTGGAAGATCGTGTACAGCCCATTTACGAATAGCCAATCGCAAAAAGCTCCAAGATTCCTGCATGGTGACAATTATAATTAATAATCCAATATTAAAATAGTCCTAGAATTTATACTCAAAATGGTTTGCGATACATACCCTTTCCATCATATCTTTCGTGTCTTCAATGACCACTACGTATCTGGTGAGCATTTCTTTCTTGAATATGAACGTTGGCGTCAAATTTTGATTTCCCGACAGATTAACACTAAACACAATAATGATAAAAATATATTAAAAATTCAAAATATGAACTAAACGCTTAGCTATTTACTATTTACCCTTTGGTAAAGTCCGGATGAGTATTTATGATTTCCATGATGCTCCGCCTTCCACAAAGTGCATTTTGTTTAGTAGGCGCGTAACGGTCATGGCTGGAAGCATCGCAGAACTTAGTCACCTGAGGTGCCGTGGAAAACATGAGTGAAGTTTTTGCTTCCGGGTGAACCAATGTTGTTGTGTTGATAGAATCGCAAGCTCTGTGAAAAAGGAAAAAAAATTAAAAGTAAAATTAGACTCATAAAAAAAGTTTTGTTAAATACAGCAATCATAGCACACGCACCTAGTCTGGGAAATGGGTTTGTCGGAACATCCATTGACCTCGGCCTGAGACGTTTCAGATGCATAACACGACGGATAAACCGCATCACCGGCATATCCAACCTCGTCAAATACGCCATACCGGTATTTTGCCCACTGTTTAGTTAGCTCTTTGCCTAGTTCTCGGGGCTCTTGGAACAGCCGATAACTCGAATATATACCATCTCCAGGACGGCCACAGCCTTGCGATTGTTGCGTCCACAGGGCGTCTCCATGAACTGGGTGCGGAAGTCCTACGTGAACGTCTGGTGTTTCTCCCTGGCTGCTAACAATACCACGTAAATGACCGACACAGTGATCCGGCCAGTTTAATGGTAGCATCACAGTCACTGATCGGAAGTAGGCCTTGCCACTGAGTGCTTCGTGGAGAGATTTTGATCCACTAGTGAACGCCGCCTGTGACACAAGAAAAAAATTTGTTTTATATTAACTGTTTATACATTACATATATAATATATACACAAATAATGTATAGTTAAGCCTTGAGTGCTTTCCCCAGGGGACAAACATATTGCGTATTATTTTTCATCGGTGTCATGTCAAACCTTATGTGTGCACCGCTGTCGCTGGCACATAGCTAGGGCTTCGTCATCAGCTATAACCCCATCAAACTACCCCGTCGGCGTCTGAACGCGCTACGGCGTGAAAACGGCGACGTTGATAAAATGTGTACAATATTATTATTATTATAATGACGAACGGAAAAAAATTGTCGGTTAAAATATATAGATATATAATATTATACGTCATGGTGAGCAGAGAGAAGTATAGCGGCGAGGAACGTATTTATCACAAGCGCGTCTGCAGCTGTGAGCATGCGCGCCCTGGGCGAGAATTGATTGCCAGTCGAACCGGTCGTGATTTCGAACACGTTATAAATCACCCGGCAGCTAATTCGTCCGTCCGTCAGTGGTTTCGGCACCGAAACCAAAAATGAAATAAAATAATAATGACGACGACGCGTCCGTTACCCACACTCGCTAGCTGTGTATAGAAAAAATCCGAGAAATCCCCTAGGCCCATTAGTCTCGGTCGGAATGTCCAAAAACCAAGAGAGAAAATAAAACGCTCGTTTACCAACGTAAACGAATGGAACACACATACGTAATGTATGCAAATGTCTGTAATGTGTGCAATATTATAATATGGTTGTTGTAGGTAGGTATCATATTACCTGTAGAAGACTGCGTAGGTAGGTACGAATATCGAGTTGATTTCGGTGGTTATATTATTACATGGTATCGATTATGTTATTGGTATCGTTGTTCACGTTCACGTCCGAAGTCATTTCCTATTGTTACGACAACGATCGGTCGATTATTATAACGAAGAGTTTCTACAAACGCAATCGCGCGCGGCGGGAAAGTGATAGGTCGCTGCAGCTGACGGTGTAACAGTGCAGATAGGTATAATAATTTAGGAAATAATATTAGGTATATTTATAGGTAGGTCTTCTTTTAATTATAAATGTTTCACGTCGTTAATTGGTGATGGTGGCTAGTAAAAGCTTTTTTTCAACTTCTTCCTAGTTTTCATAATGAATCAATTAAAACTCAGTGTTACGTGTGCGCTGATCGAGCAGCAAAAACTTATTTGAAGATTTAGCAAGAAATTTTTTTAATAGTGGCCAACCGATTAATTACCAACCGCTGTACATAATTATAACCGACAATCGCATGTATATAACATTACCTAATATACGGGTGCCTTGTGATTGATGCACAGACGAACAAAGTGCGTAACGAGATTATAATTCAAAGATTTTCTTGACGGAAAAACGGAAGCAATACTCAGACACACCCGTTTGGTTTATGAAATTAATCCCATTTTAAACGGTAAAATTTCCGACCAGGATTTCGTCTAATTATTGCCATAAGCCTATAACATAGAGCCGGTCGATTTCAAAGAATTGCGGCGGCAACCAGTCCTGACCAGACTGGTTTTGTGTATGTGTACGACCTAAGAATTTTCATCGAAAATTCACCGCGCGAGAGAGTGTCCACCGCAAGAGTTATTTGCATACAACGACAACAATGGGTGTGAATGTAGAGCGCGCATCAAGAAAAAAAAATATGAATCGGTTACGATCGAAACGACTATTGAAATCACTGCGACCCGACCGCCGTTTTTCGCGTACGTCACCCGGTCCGCTAAATATATGCAGCGTATAAATACACATTATAATATAATTATATTATTTTGGAGAAATCTATCGAGAAAAAAATTATCAATATACGCGCGATTTTTACGAAATGCGAGCGATAAAAAATATAATCGTCGGGCGGCGGAGAAAGTGACTGCAGCATAATATATATTATATACATAAATATACTACACGGTTATTATTTTTTTGGACATATAAAAATATAATATGGAGTACTTATAATATAATATGCTCGAACCGCATGCAATCGACGACTATTTAATAATAAAAAAAACTGGCAATTGGCGAGCGAGCGCGTGACACGTATCGAAATCGGAAAATCGAAACGGCGTGATTTCGACACTTACTTTGGTCTCGGCGGCAACAATACAACTAATACAAGCGACCGAATAAGTCGTCGAGTAGGTAGTCTGTTAGATTATGCTATTTTATTATTATCATCATTTATCACAGACCACATTCGACGACGACGTATTATTTATTATTATTATTATTATTGTGTTTTTTCCTACACCATTCCGAAACGATGGAAATACGAGTTAGAAGCTCTTATACCTGGCGTTGACCGAATACTCTTCAAACGTTTTTCTCACGAGGTCGACTGAGGAATTCTCTCGGTCCATTACTGCATGCCCGGTGCGCCGATTACACAACACACACATACACACACCGCGTATATACTATATACCTACCCTATACCAATGTCGTTGCATTGAAAACTTAACCACGGTAATAGTATCTATGTTCCAATAGTATATGTATTCTCTATTGTAAGACCAGTTTTTTTCCTTTCCTTCTGCGAGTATAGGTCGTCCCGAGGAAATGCCACTGACAGAGATGTCGTGCATATATGACGGCTGACACCACCTGCACTGTGCCGCTCCGTTACCCCGTAACCGACGATTGGTGTAGTTTTTATTACTTACTATCCCTTATAATCTATACTCATAGATTATTATTAATGAATATTGTACGCGACGTCCGTTTGGATTTTGGCGTACGCTATCGAGCGCATATTCGCCGAGTAACATCCTGTGTAGTTAATGAAAGAGATTGGTTTTACTTTTTGTTAGCGTAAAAAAAAAAATTCAAATTAATTTTTGGACAACGGCACACTGCGGCTACACAATAACAATATAATAATAATACACGCATTTTTCAATCATAAGACACGTCCCCGCGTGATCAGTGCCAAACGCTTGGCGGCGGGCAAACACGCGCTACGATTCGATGCGGGTTGACACCTCCGTCGCCGCCGATCCGATTTACATAAAAAAAAAACAGGCACCGTATCCACAAAATGACTAAGACTGTTTTTTTCACTCTCGTTATTATAAGACTATTCTCATTCAATCTACTGCCAGGAAAATCTGTAAGCGACCGCATCGATCGGACACGGGTTACATATTATGGAACTCGCGTCGTATGCTATCTACTTGGAAAATGTATCTACCACAATTGTGTGTTGGCGTTGTATGTTATCTACAATTTTCCACCTCGCAATCTATGGATTGTAGGTGTCGTCTGGGTATCTGGGCATTATTACATTAAAGAACTTTTTTTCATGTTTTCAAAAAACTGGTCACTTAAATTGCTGTAAGCTCTCCATTCGTCTGAGTGAATTGTTGATCCAACTTCTTCTTCACGTTGAATAATTGGAAGTAACGTAGCACTATCTCTCTTTTCAACTATAAAAAATCTATGGTCAGTAACCGATGGACCCTGTACTCGTGGCCCATAGTTTTTAATTTTTTAAATATCTTTAATCGGGTGTTTACCAGTTGCCCCCCACGGCTATTATCGCGATTTTAAAAAATATACCAGTT